>PVKU01000032.1:763609-929127 GCA_004027475.1 Anoura caudifer
GAGAGAGAGAGAGAGAGAGAGAACAAAAGGAGAACACAGACAAAACGAGAAACTGATACACAGGGGCAAACACACAACACCAGAAACAGAAATGAGAAAAAACAAATTGTGTGGAGAACAGAGAAAATGGTTAGACAAAATATATGGAGAAGACAAAGGATATATACAACATATGTATAAATGAAGACCTCAAAAAGAAAATTAAACAACAGAATAGAAAATATTTGTAAGTAAATTAAAGAAAACTTTTAAGAAATAAGACTTAAATCTATACACTGAAAAAGCACACTGTGTATTATGGAGAAAAATCACAGATTCTGACATTCTGGACAAGTTATAGGGCTTAAGAGACTAGTGCTATCATAAAGAGATACTCAAGAGACAAAAAAATTCATATTAGGCTAAACTACTGTCTTCAATTCAAAGTTAAAAACAAATAGTTTTGAACATGCAAAAACTCAAAAATACCATTCATGTAGCCATTCAGGAAACAATTAGGGGATACCTTTACAAATGCTGCAGAGCCATTTTAAAAAAGACATAAAACATTCCTCATGCCCAAAATATTCACAGGACAATGAAAAAGTGCATAAGAAGTTCACAGAAAAAAAATATTATTCTGTAATGAATTTTGTAAAAATTCACAGGAAAAAACTTAGCTTATTATTAACCATACACATGAGACACACTAGTTTGGCTATAAACTACATGCCATGGCAACATTTGATCCAAATTTAACATTCACATGTAAACATTTATTTTTTGTCTTGATAATCTACATGGATAACATAATAAAGTAGAAAAGCTACCAACTACTTACCTCGTTATTTCCTCTCGATCTCCATGACTAGCATGTTCTGCCTGAATCTTTTGTCTTAATCTATTAATTTCTTTGTCTAGACTTGATGCAGACTTGTTTACTTTTATTCTCTCTGGGCAGATTTGTCTTGCTTGTGACATTTTCTCCTAAGATAACAAATATTTAATATCTTTAAAACTCTTCTTTGAGATAACTCACTGTACTACCAGCGCCAAAACAGGCAAAGTAAAATTCCAAACTTATGTCTACAAATTGTATTTTAATTACACTTAGTGTCAACATGATTTCTACAAGTTTTATTTTGAGAATATAGTCCAGAGTCATTATACATCTTCAAGAGAAAAATCACGTTACTACGCACTTCTTGGCTCGTTTGTAAGACCTCCCTCCACAACTTCCTAACGAAACACATTGCCAATAGCAGTTAGGAGTCTGGCACTCTGGGTGCTGCGGTCAGAGGTGGCTTTCCGTGCCCACCTTTAGGATGGACTCTGAACACCAAACGGTACTGAAAACTCAAACAAAAAAGCAAAAGACTCCAAGCACTTTAACACATAGTACTTATTTTATACTCACAACATTCCATATGGTAAGTTCTGAGTAAGTAAGACAACAGATTACAGTCTCAAGCATTTCCTAAGACAAACAAAGGCACAGCTGGAACCCATCTGTTCTAGTCAGACCGCGGGTGCCTTCAGCTAATACCCTCCAGCAACAGGACGTACTCACAGCTGTCAACATGGACGCCCAGTGAAGCGGGGGGCTGAACTGCAGCCCAGACCACTCCCAGCCACTCCCAGCCACTCCCAGCCACGGGTCACTTTTCTGACCACAAGGCTGCCACCGACTTGCCCAACCAGGCACCTAAGGAGCTCTGTTAGCGGAGAGGGAGGGCCAGCACGGCGTCCAACTGGTGCAGTCCAGCCCAAAGTCCTCTCTGTGCTGTCTCTTTAAGCCCCCACTCTCTGAGAGTCCCCAGTCTCTCTCTTGATTTACCAAAACAGCTGTTACTTTATACAAAACATATTCATTAGACAATTTATCTATGTTTGCAAACATGATATTAAGGAAAAGGCACTTTAAACTCAGGACTAAGGTTGTAAACAAAAATGTAAAACCAAAGATGATGGACAACCTCTAGTTCTTTTTCTTTCATATCCAGTTCTCGTTTCTTTTTATTTAAAGTATTCAAGTGCTCTTTTTGTTTTTCTTCATAATGTTGTTTTCCTCGTTTTTGGGTATCTACTTCAGAATCAGCAAGGTTTAATTCATCCTGTTTGAAGAAAGCCAAAATAATCTCTAAAGGAAACATTGTTTAAAAAAAAATACCAGCATAGCTATAAAACTGACCGACAACCCCCCAAAGTGGACAGGCCTAGGCTGCTTCTAGACACGGTTGTTACTGAGTTCACAGCCAGATGTGTCTGAATAGAAGTGAAGAGCTTCCCAAAATTAAGAAGTCACATTATTATATTTAAATTCTTATATGAGGTCTCCACAGATCATGGTGCTTTCAACTTCATTTTTGTAAACAAGGTGGTCTGTGGGAAGCCACATCAGCCTGCAAAGACTTAGAGGAGGCACAGCCTGGTGAAAGGTCAGGGGTGTTCAACCTCTGGGCCACACTGGAAGAAGAGTTGTCCTGGGCCACACATTTAATACATTGTGACACGTAATTACAAAAAAAAAATCTCAGAAATTTTAAAGTAAATTTACGATTTTGTGTTGGGACACATTCACAGCTACCCTGAGCGGCACGCAGGTTGGACACCCCTGGATGCACACAGTCATTAATTACAGCGGCTTTCTCAAACAATGATCTACAATTCAGTGCATTATAGCTGATTTGGACATTTTACAAAATATGCACATTTTTAGGCTCCACCATGGAGATTTTATTTTAGGTCTAGAATGCCCAAATCTCAATTTTTGAAATGGCTCTGGTTTTAAAACCACTAAGTAAGTTTAGACTCTCAGAGTTTGCTCATTTGGTTTGGTATACAAACATAAATGTGTAGAGCAATTTATTTCTAATAGCCCAAAACTGGGAACACGTGCCCACGAATAGGCAAATGAATAAACAAACTCTGGTATATCAAACATAATGGATGCTATGTGGCAATAAAAAGGGATGAATTATTGATTCAGGTAAAAATATGATTACCATAATAAAAAAAATCTTTTATTGTACTCACTTTTTTTTTGTGCAAAATATAGAGTATACAGTATGTACTAGATAGTGTGTGCTAGGTTCTGAAAAAGGTCAAACCCCCGCAAAAGAAAGAGTACATAATATGTGATTCTATTTTATATAATTCTAGAAAATGCGCAGACTATAGGAACAGAAAGCAGATTAATGGTTGTCTGGGGGCAAGTGGCAGGAGGCGGGCAGGGAAAAATTACAAAGGGGCACGAGGAAACGTTTGTTCATGAAGAGTATATTCTTTTACTGTTTGTGAAGTTTTACAGGTATATATACATGTCAAAATGTAAGAAATCATACACTTATTTGTGGATTTACTGAATGTCACTTACATCACAATAAAACTTTTAAAAAGGCTCCTGATTTAAGAACCACCAAATCAAATATAGTTTGTTTCTTGAGCCTACCACACGTTTAGCCTCAAGAATTGCAGTTATAAACGGAGAAAGAAACAAGTAACAACCAAAATAGCAGTAAAAGAATCACGAAAGACAGAATATATTGAGATATCCCAAAAAGGAAAACAGGTATCTAAACACTGAAAACGTTTACCTCATTTAACAGAGGACTTAGGCTATTTCTGAACCTAAGAATTCAACTTACTCTATCATGTTCACATTGATGAAAATACCACCTACAGTAGATGTGTGATATTATTATATATAGCTTTTCTAAAAGAGTTCTATTAAAAATCAAAACATTATTCCACGAAGGATGAAGATAAGCTGTTCCATTACCTCAAACAGAATCAAAGAAAATGGCTGCAATTTGTGGAGCGGGAGATATTACAATTAGAAATTGGAACAGCTTATGAAATAAAATGGTTGTTTTCCAATCATTTTTGGTAAAAGTTGTCAAAATAAACAGGCCAACATTTGCTTCAGGGAACCAATTTGTTGCTTTAGGAAACCGAAGGGGTAAACCACATCAGGACACACTTTGCTAGGTTAATCCTCCCTCCTGGCAACTTTGGAAAGGGAAAGACTTAACTTGTAAAGTAATAGGAAAAGCACTATAGATGTTAATAATCCCTTTCTCCGCATTTACCATGGCTATTTGGTTTGTCCTCGTATAGTCAATAAATTTATGTCCATCAAATTTAAAACTAAAAGAAAGCAAGACAGTATTTCATTTAATTTCATGTTATTGATGGTGAAACAAAGAACTAGACATATTAAAATCAGGTTAATGACATTCATCCTGGTTTTGGGGCGAGGACTAGGTTGGTTAGATCTGAAATGAAATTTGGATGCAGTTCTAAACCTGTAGTTTCTAACCTTTAAGAAGTTACAGCCTTTAAAAAATTTTTATTTCCTGGATACTGAAATCAATTTTAGTTACTCAGCACCACTGGATAAATTGCTACTCATTTTATGTAAACCTACATTAACTATGAGGTTCTGAAAACTATGAAACATGAAATCTTGGAATTTTCAGAAGCAGAGTTACCCTCAATACAAATAAACTCTCCTTAGCTATATCGGACACAGAAGCCCTCCTGGCTCCAATAATGCTCAATGTGGGCCACACTCCCTGACCAACAAGTTTAATTTGCAACTAAAGCATTTAGTTTGGTAGTTTGCAGGGTATTTAAAAATAAATTGCGCAGGCCCTGTCCAGGTAGCTCGGTAGGTTAGAGTGCTGTCCCCATTACGCCAAGATTGCAGGTTTGATCCCCAGTCAGGGCACATTCAAGAATCAACCAATATATAAATACATAATTACGGGAAACAACAAATGAATGTTTCTCTCTCTCTCCCCCGTCCTCTCTCTCTAAAATTAATCAATAAAAATAAAGTAAACTGTTCAAAGTGAGAAAAACATTTCCTATGCCAAGATTTCGATGACTAACTGCATGTTTGCACTCTACTCTCCACCACCAATCAGAAAATGAACAAATGCCCTGAGAGCAAACAGATGATGTCTAGAAGCTGTTAATGTGTAACAACTGCAGTTTCTCAGGAATCATTTTGTTAGCCAAACCCTCTTTGTCCTACAGTTACTGACGGCTGTGTCATGTGGTATTACGAAGGAAAACCTCTTGGCTACTGGCTGATTGCATGCAGGTTAACTGAAGGACTCACCTCCTAGCTTTCAGTTATTTGCAGCCAAGGCAAAGAGCTAAGATCAAGAATTCTTACTGCCTTCTGCCCATATTTTCTGCTCTTGAACTTATTTATGGACTCCCAATTCCAGGAGTTGCTTTAGCTTAGAGGTCCCTAAAAGAACAGAACACAGCTTACTCTTCATCATTTCTTGTTTTTAATCTTAAACTGTTTGGGATAAATAATTTAGCCACTAATCTTTCTTTTTCTATATCATTTTAGCATATTTCACCATTCTGATTTTGTCACACTGGTTCAATCCTTTACCCACTTAAAAAAAAATGTTTTAATCTTACCTTTGTTGTAACTTTACTGCTCTGATTCCTGAATTCTACCTTGTCTGTTCTTAACATTTTTTGCATTTATTTTATTCTCTTACTCTATTTTCTTTTAAAAGCTAATTTGCCTTCTTGTTTACCTTTGACTTTGTCTTTTAAATTCTTATTTCCTGTAACAACTACTCACTGATTTGTCTGTCTCAGTATTTAACACATTTCCCTTCCCTATAACTTTAATATTTACATATGCTTCTTAATCAGTTAGTCTATTTTCCTATCTTTTATTCTTATACAAAATAGAGAAAAATTAACCCACATTAGGTTACAAAGGCAGGCAGGGTCCCAGCTCCACGGACAACAACTACAGAGAAATCGACCACAGGCAGCTACTCCTCTAACTTCCTCTAATATTCTCTTCACTCTTTATTATTGCATTTTTAAATTTTTCAATAAACACAATGACTAAAATTTTTTATGCATGCAAATTCTTTTAAACTTTTAAAATATCTAAATACATTTTGATTCACAGGGGATAATTAACTTTCCTGCAAAAAAAAAAAAAAAAAGGAGTATGTTAGAGTGATATCATCAAATACCCTGCTCTTCTTAAAATATATAATTCATTCTCCTCAGCGTCTTATAAATAAAATTTGAAGTTTGGAGAACAATTAAGCTATTCATAAAAACGACAGTGACAATAAAATAATGATAACTAAGCTAATATACGACTTGGGGAGATTTATACAATTGAACAGTTGAATAATTTTATTTTCCTAAATTTGGTTTCAAAAAACATGTGTTAACAAAAAAACCAACAGAGTTCAAGCTGGACCGTAACTGAGGCACGCCCACCCACAGGAACCGGGCAGCGCTTTATTTCGGGTCGGACTGAGTTACTGAAGGAAAGGTAGGGCAACAGAAAGGCAAGCACAGAAGCAGTGCAGACAGTCGAGATGTCCCTGGCTCTGGCTCTGAAAACAGAAGGAGGGAGAAAATGAAGAGGGGACAAAGGCTGTAATCTTCTGGGAGAATCAGAAACTTGGCATTTATTCTCCTAAAGCCACGAGCGGAAGAATTTAACTCTAATAGACCTAATGCGAAAATTTGGTTTACACCCTGTTTTCATGTGGTTATGTTTACACTGAGCCATACATTCTGACAGGGCAATACCTGGTGAGTAAAACATAGGATGCATATAGAATAACAATAATATATACCTTAAGTGGATCTGCTTGCTCCGATAGCTGATTAACTTTGAGTTTAATTGCATTATACTTGTTTTCTGCTTCTACTTTCAGACTTTTAAGATATTCCATATTTTCTTTTTTTTGTTCCATTTTTTCCTCAGCCATTCTCATTTTCATTTTATTGTCTCGAGCTTCATCTTCCTGGTCACATTTACAAAGCACAAACAGTTAATTAAAATACTTTTGTTATCAGGTAGGACAATAGTACAAACAATTCTGAGAGGAAAAAACTACAGGCTACAGGCAAATCAGATCAAAGACAAATTCAAAAATAACAAGAGCTACCATTTAGGACACAACTTAAAACTATATCGTGCTTGAGATCATAATCAAAAGTAATAACCTTTATTCCGTCTACTCACTTTTCTTTCAAAATGTAGTGTCTATAAATACCCACCTTGGTCAGACAATATGTTAAGAGGCTGAGCAAAAAAAATAAACAAGACATAGTGGCTACCTTTAAGAAACTTACGTCTGTCAATGAAAAGAATTAAAGCAGAAAATAAAAAGTGGAAAATAAGATTACTAATACAAAATGAAGGCCAATTCTCATGACAGTGAAGGCCGCTGGTGCAGGGACTTTATCTGTCTCATTCACTGTTGTATCCCTCGGCAGTTAACACGTTATGGCACGGACATTAATTAATATTTACTTGTTTTAACAAGACTCTGCAATCTATCTAACCTATTGTTTACTGTAACTCAGAGAAGTTAAGCTCAATATCATAAACAGTTGCCTGAAAAAAAACGGAGTCACACATACACGGTCATTAAGGTGAAAACCACCGACCTGGAAGAAAGATGAATGAATGCAAGGGGACAAACTACAGCTGGCTGACAGACAGCCACTGTCACTGACACTGATTAACTCTGGAAAACACTCTGCTAAGAAGTTTGGTCTAAAATGCCACTTCTTAATTTTAAAAGCTCAATTAAACTTTGATAAAGTTTTGTTTCAGGCAGGAGATGACAAAATCTATTACTATGCATGCATGTGATATATATAAAACATTAAGGAACTTGAAAGCTATATACCAGGTAATTTCTACTTTACCTGGAAATGGAGACAGCAGTCATAAAAACACAGCCTCAACGAAAAGGAGTACGAAAAAGTGGACAGTAGATGCTATTAAACTAAATGGCCATTTTGTCCTCTGTAACATGAAACTGAGGAAAAGAATCTTACCAAGGTTTCAATATCTACAGACTGATGTTCTTCTATATTCTCAAGCTCCTGAATTTCAGAAATATTTTTTCTTATTTTCACCTGAAAGAAAGTATTTAGATTTTAGTAATATAAAAATAAATAAAAAATGAATGCCTTGGAAAAGATATATACACACTTTACATTACAAAAGAGTTCTGTATTTAATGAAAAAGATACATCTTATTAAATGAACCAAAGTAAGTTATGTATCAAATCTGCCATGATCATCCTCACTGGTAATCCATTCCCATGCAAAAAGATGTAAGTACTCCATCTTCCCATTTCAAATGATGACAATTGAATCCACAGAGAAAATACTGTTCTGAAACATCCAGACTCAATTCATGGAAAGATTACTCTAATCCAGTGGTTCTCAAAGCGCAACTCAGGTACCTCCTAGGTACCTCTCAAGCTCTTCTAGGCGTTAATGAGGTCAAAACTAGTCTCGTAGGAACACGAAGACCTTATTCACCATTTTGAAGTGTACAGGTTTGTAATTCTATGATGTGTAGGTAATACTGCAACACACTGTTTGCAGAAGCTCACATGATAATTCAGCTGAGTTTTATTAAGCCAGATAATAGGTATTTACTACAAAAACATGAAGGTGTCAAACTTCTTACTAAATAGGTATGGTTTTAGGAAAGGTATTTTTCATAAGAGTGTCAGTTATGTTAACAATTGCTGAGTTAATTATTATTTTTAAGTGAACTAATAAACACTCTCAATCTTTAATTTTTACCAATGTAAAACACTGAGAGCTAAAACCCACGCGTGTGAAAGCCCGATTAAGACTGTAAAGGGACTTGAGGCCAGAAAGTCTGAGAACTCCTCTAACTAAATAAATGGTAGAATTTTAAAAAACAGCTTGTAAGTGATAAGTTGAGAAAACAAAATGATGTATTTTTTATACCTTTAACTCTTTATAAAGGTGGTGGTACCTTCTAAGAAGTTCTTCATTGTGTTTAATATCGTTTTCAAGGGCAGACAAATGGTGCTGAAGACTCAGTATCTGGGCCTTCTTATTCTCAACCTCATTCTCCAAGTGGCTTGATAGAGGAGAGGATAAAAAACACTTTAAATCTATTTCTGAATATTATAAATTCTTTGGATTTTTACAAAGGAAAGCTTGTTTTTAATAACTTATTTCAAAACCCTATTCAATCAAACCAGTTCTATACTCCTGCCAAGTTATTAATAACATGAAAACATAGATTTCACAAAACATCTAAACTGGAGTCAAATTTTACTTATCTCATTAGTAAGTATCTGTGATACAATTTCGGTGGGACAGACACTGTGCATATTGATAGGTAGAGGGAGAAGCAGAATTGACACACGAAGGGCTCAAACAAAAAAGAAAAAAGTCAGGAAATAAACCATAACATTAAAATGAGAACAGTACACTATTTTTCCATAGAACCATGGGACAAAAGAGTCTGGGAGAAATGACAACCGAATTGTAGTCTGAAGCTTTCAGCAGCTGGACGAGCTAGGGGAGAGGATGGAAAGGAATGCACAAAGGCACAGAAGGGTGGGAAGACAAAACTGACCGCAGCATCTACTACTGGGGAACAGACGCTACGGATGCGTGGGAAGTACAAGCGGAGGAGAGGAGGGCAAGGAAAATGGACAGAGGGTAAGGTGAAGAGAAGCTAAGGCCACGCAGGCCCCCTGCAGCTGCCAGCGTCTTCAGAAACGATCTCTCTGGCCTCCCCTACTCAAGCACCTGTCTCCCAAAGTCATGTGCCTGGTGGAGGAGGACCAGCTCAGCAGTTAAGGAAAACTTTTCTGATGGAGAGTGTATGTCGCATATCAATAAGATGCATCATTTTCCCACATATTAACATCGCTGGAATCATCTTTCAGTCCATGGTTCAATTAGCAGCATTTTTTTAAACTGATATATAAAATAACAGAGCATTTCAAATTTGATGAAATAGTATAACTGTGCTGCCTTGCTGAAATTCTCAAAAAGTAAAAAATAATCAATAGGCCCGGCTGGTGTGGCTCTGCGGATTGAACACTGGCCTTTGAACCAAAAAATCACTGGTTCGATTCCCAGTCAGAACGTGCCTGGGTTGTGGGTCAGGGCCCCATCTGAGGGTAATCAGGAGGCAATCACTCGATGTATCTCTCCCTCTCTTTTTCTCTCCCTTTCCCTCTCCCTAAAAGTAAATAAATAAAATCTTATTAAAAAAACCAGTAATTCTTAGCTGAATAAATGATAAAAAAATTGTAAAAGTGAAGAAAGGAGAATGATTGTATTTCTGGTAAAAATGGCGTCAGATGCCAGAAATTTAAGATGGTTCCTTGGAATTCAGTAAGAAATGTTTATCATACATTCCTTTATTAACAAACAGTCATTTTGCTAAAAATAACACAAAATTTCCCAAGGAATCAAACTTTGAAACTTAGAGCCTAAAGTAAAAACCAACAAACAATATTGTTATTAAACATTTCTCTGAATATTTAGAATAAATGTAATAAAGAAAAAGCATAACTTACATAAACAAAAAGACTAAATCTTATAACTTCCTTTTTTCTGGGTGGGACAAATTCTGGTGCATATTTGCAAATACTGTTTCTCCTTAATTTTAATGACTTTTTACATGGAGAAGGGCCACGTGCTACCTAATAAAACATGTACGAAACCTCAGCTCAGTGTGAGCTGCTGGTGTGGCATGGACACACGTCCTGGGCACAGCCTATCTAAATAGCACTCTCGTGACTCTCTAGGCCTTTACTCTGCTGTAGGTGTCAGGTGTCTCCTTACTACTTGACCCTGACCTAGTTAGCATCTCTTTATAGTTTATCTCTTCCTTCCTAATATAAGCTCTGGAAGAGAGAAATTATTTTGTACTTTATATCCTCTTGCATCTTATGCCTACGTCAGGGTCTGGCATATTAGGTATTCATTCAGAATCTGTTTTAAAGAACATAAAAAAATAAAATTTTGAAACACATACTCCAGAAAATTATATTAAAATGTTCCAGTATTTTCAAAGTCCAAAAGTCCACAGGCAATTTTTTAAAAAAAGATGTTTATTGATTTTAGAGATGGAGGAAGAGTGAGAGTGAGTGAGAGAGAGAGAGGGAGAGGGAGAGAGAGAGGAACATCAATTGGTTGCCTCCCGTACGTGCCCCAAATGGGGATCAAACCCACCACCTAGGGATGTGCCTTGACTGGGGACAAATCCCCCGACCTCTTGGTGTACAGGACAATGCTCCAAACAATTGAGCTACAATGGCCAGGGCCACAGGTCATTCTTAA
The DNA here is from genome assembly GCA_004027475.1 of Anoura caudifer. Taxonomy (NCBI): domain Eukaryota; kingdom Metazoa; phylum Chordata; class Mammalia; order Chiroptera; family Phyllostomidae; genus Anoura; species Anoura caudifer. The sequence goes on from PVKU01000032.1 coordinate 774,744, forward strand.
AAATGATCTTGTATAAAGCGATAACCACACTGATATTAGTTTCCAAGTTCACTCCCACATTTTTTTGCACCTTATGTGTACTTTTATAAGTACACATATTAATTATGGAATAACAAATTAATGTTTCTCTCTCTCATTCCTCTCTCCCTAAAATTAATTTTAAAAAATTAATAAAAAATACAGAACTTGAGTAAGAATGTAAACCAGTACACTTGCACTCTCACTGAGAAAAGTCACAGAACTAAATAATGGGCACCTTCATTGTGGGTATTGACAACAGTCGTGTAGCTGATTTATAATCTGACTTCCGGTCCTTATCTCCTGGCACACAGGTAGCAAGTTGGTCAAGGAAACATACTCTGTGTACTTAGTCCAGAAGACTTATCAAAGTGATAATGGGAAAATAGCCATCAACCTAGAATTCTATATCCAGCTATATAATCGTTTAAGGCCAAACAGATTACTCAAAATTCTTCATAAAGTAACTACTAATATAGTAATATGAACTGAACTCCAAAGGAAGCAGTAGAAATAATATAGCAAACCTACACTGGACACTAACCTTATTTCAGAATCCAGATCTCTGCTTAGGAATTTGGGTCTTGTATATTCAGACGAATAGTAACGTCCTGCAAAAACTTGATCGCCATCAGCAGTAAAAGCTTCTCTACAATTCTTGGGTGGCTTTTGGGACTGCATTACTGTACGAGCTACAGAATTATTCTAAAAACAATGGAGGAAAAATAGAATTTCTGATCCATGCAGTTTCAAAATGTTACCTGTCATTGTTTTAAAACTAAGTATTTTTACTTATTCAAGTAAAATAATTCCATAAAATTAAATAAAAAAATTAAAAAAAAACACTTTCAAGATACAAAGAATTAAAACTATTAATTCTTTAAAACAACACAGTAAATGCTGTATGATAAACTGATACATTTTATTTTAAAATAAATTCTACTGTTGCTATCCATTTACAATTAAAAATTATTTTAAGTAACTTTTCACATGAAAATATTCACTTTAAACCAGTTCATACAAACCTTATTTTTTCTAAATGACTTTTACACCCTAGAAATGATCCAACTGAACAGCAAATTCCAATCGAGATTAAGATACTAAAATATGTTGGAAAAGCCTAGAAATATCTAAGCCCTGGAGGAAGTAAAACGGGAATTTAGGCTTAACCGAGGTCTTGTCAACCTCTCTAGGCACAAGCATTGACAAGAGAACTTCATTATTTTCTTTCACATATAATTCTAAAATATGATAGAGCCAAGCCCACAAATAATTACAACATGAACTTGCAACACACACACACACTCTACCAATACCATTACTTCTCAGTTTCCGTTAATGAGAAAAACAGATACTATTGGGTTTGTTTCGATTACAGATTTGTTTTAAATTTCCTTATGCCTTCCCAGCAAATATAGGCCAAAGATAAAACACAACATGGGGACTGAATCCAACAAGTATATAAAAATGCACATACAGATGAAGAGTAAATATTGGTTTTACAGCACTTCAATGTTTAAGAAAACAGATTCTTAAAATACCAAGTCAAGTACTTATTTAAAAAGTGGAACGATAATATTATGTGTATCTGTAAGGATAAATAAAAAGTGAATCTGGCAGGCAATCAAGGACAAAAAATTCTTATAGTATCATACATCAAAAAAATATATATTTATGAAATTCTTTTTGAAGAATAGCTGAAGGTAATAAAGTTCCCTGGGGCAGAAAACACACAGACCAGCAGCTCTACACTGGAATACAGCTTTCCCTGCGAGGTTAAAGTGCAATGATGAGACGTCCACAACTCCATGACACGTAGAGGGGACCAGGAATTCGTGTAACCTACTTCAGTTTCGAAAATGTTTAAGGAACATAAAATACCGCAAGCATCTGGTCTTACTTTGATCAGCAGTATTGTTTCTATGCCTCGCATGTCAATTAGGCTGTTTGCAACAACTGCATCATCTATTTCTAAAGCTGTCAGCACCGTTGGGAAGTCTGGATGATAAGCAGCTCTAGGAGGCAAAAATATATAAGGATTAACGTCAAACTTCAGTTATACATAAACACACCTATATATTAATGGGTGAGTAGATGATAGATACTGATAAGACAATGAAAAATATCTGATATCATTTGGAAACATTTTATTAGGTTACTTTTGTTTATTTAGCAAACATTTCTATGATATGGGATAGGCACTATTATACGAATATTATATGCTTATCTAATCCTTACGGCAATCATGAGATAGACAGTATTATTCTCTTCATTTCTTTTTTCAGATGAGAAAGCTTTGGAGTTTAATAAACTCCCCAATGTCACAGAACTAGTCAAACGCTTGGGCTAAGATTTAAACCAGGGAGTTCAGCTCCACAGCCCAGATTCTTTTTCTTTTAACTTAGTGTAGAGTTGGCATATGATGTCATATTAGTCTCCGGTGTACACCCCAGTGATTCGACATTAACAGAGCCTAGATAACCATTACGCCTTACTGCCTGTTAAGAAAAAATTACACCTTCCTTAAACCTTCTATGCTATCATACGTAAATACAAAAGTCAATTAATTAAAACACATTTTAAAAAGCTAGACGATTTTCCTTCTGAGATAAAAAAACCACAGTACAGATTATTCTGAAGAGAGGAAATATGAGAAAACAGATATTCATATAAATAGTAATTTGGGTTCCCTAAAGAGACATTCAGTCTTTCAATTAATATTTTAAACATCTGTGCTATTAACAGCACTGAAGAACGATGTACAGGAGCAATGAATCTCTAACGGGAAAACAGTCACGGTATTCTCAGTGCTTTCTTTGTCCTAGAATTGTAAACAGTGAAAGTGCCTTCGTACACACAGGGCAGGGAAAAGTAGTTTCACAGTTTGAGTATGTGAACCAGAGTTTATTCTTGTATTATTATTCACTATTATATTATTCCCATACAAACAACTGCAAACCTACTTTTACCCTACTCATTTATTATTTTGACATGCATTTACTAAGCACCTATTATGTTCACAAGATGAGGCAAGAATAAACAAAACATACTATATCCTTCTCACCATGGAGCTACCATTCTATTGATGGGAGAGAGAAAATCAAGAAAGAAGTGACATAGTGCCTTTCCACACAAAAAAGGCTGGGTAAGACTCACAGGTTGACAACTGGGCAGATACCCGAGGAAATGTGTGCGTCACACTGACATCCCGAAGAGCACTGTGGGCCAAGGGAACAGCATTTGCAAAGGCCCTGAAAGGTGTGTTAGGGAAGCCAGGAGGCCAGCCTGCTATGGCGGTCTGAGCGGTGGGGGAGGGCTGGAGCAAGAACAGGAGAGCTGGTAAGATCGGGAGGTCCTGGAGGTCGTGGCAAGGCCCGAACAGGATGGGAGCACACTGAGTGCTTTGGGCAAAGGAAGGACACCACCACCTTACTTCGCTCTGCCCTCGGTACTGAGTGTGGGGGTGGCAGGGAGTCAGATGAGCCTACCGCACCACTCAGGTGACAGGTGACACTGGCCTGAACCACGGTGGTTCCCGCAGAAGTGATTGGGGGGAATATATATATATAAAAATACACACACATGTATTTTAAGTAAAGCCATTAGGATGTGGAGTGGCAGAGAGGAGTAAAAAATGACAGGTTTGGCTTAAAAAACTGAAAAACGAAGACGCAGAAGATACTGGGAAGAGCAGATTTTAGGGTAGAAATCAGGAGACTGACTTTTCCACATATGAAATTTGAATTTCTGCAGGACATTCTCCCACTCTAGATGCAACTAACCTGTCAGGGGCCACTGTTACCATAGCGATGTTGTCTGTTAGCACAGCTGAAATACCACTTTTATGAGGTTTTAGAAACTAGGGGTCAAACTAGAATTAACATAAGGTCAAATTCTCATGGAGACACAGAAAATACTTGCTCTTAACTCCCAATCTGTATTTCTAGTATAAAAGCTAAAAATCACAATTCCAAAAGAGGGCTTACCTACTTTTTGACAAATCTATTTATTTTTTTCTTGTTTGGCACATCTGTTGGGTTAGTCACTTCAGCCAAAAACCTAGCAGTCACCCTCAATTCTCCCTTCTCTTACATTCAAGTAACAAGCGTTACTGATTTTGTTCTAAATCTCTTTCAATCTATTCCATACTATCTATAATGCAAATGCTGTTTTTGCAGAATAATTCATGATGTCATGCCTCTATGCATTTCGCACATAAAATTTTATTTGCCTAGAAGGCATTTAACAAACTCTAACCATTTTTCCTCTCTTCTCTGATTTCTTCCCTAACCTACTTGCTAACATTTAATTACTTCCTCATCTCAACCACAACTAACCCTGTAATCGAATTTTATCAAAGCTGACAAAGAATAAATTAGAAAATATGTACATACTTAGAAGGAAAGAGACCCAGCAGCTACTACAGAGGCCCGCTTAGGTACTGTGCCTCGAGGTCTGTTAGGGTCCTCAAGGAAAATAATCACAGACAGCTCTGTAAGGAATCTTCCAGGCACCATGAACAATGAGGGCCCAAGTTCCTCCCTAACACCTCCCTCCACCCGTGGCTGGGTCCGCACCACATCCCTCATCAACACAATTTCTGTGCCACACCACATCTATCTCAGGGTACTGTCCCCCACCACAGACCTCATGCAGCGACCTCAAGGGCAGGGAGTATCTTTATTATCTACTGAAATTAAAGAAGGGGCCTTATACAGTTTTACAAATCAGTACTGCAGATACGGTTACCATAAAAACGTTTTAATTCTTGGTGATCTTCATGTGATTTAATAAAACCAGAAATGGTACTTAATTCCTGATGCCTTACCTGTGTCTTACATCATACACATCCTTCCGAAACTCAGAAACTATGATCTGTGGCCGTGAGGTCCCTGGTAAATAAAACTTTCTCATCAGTGTCTGAAGGACTCTTTCATCAGAATGATTATGGCAACAGTAGGCTTGCAGAAGTCCCTTTAAGCAAGATTCAACAGCCAAAGCATGTTCAGGGTCCCGAAGATGAATGCAAGCTCCTAAAAGTGAAGCAAAATTACTGAAAGGCCCATAAATACTTCCTTTGAAATATTAATGTAACTACCTTTCTGTAATAGTTCATAATGATTTTACAATAGTGTCATATAAAGCAGCTCAAATGACATTGCAAATCTTACTTTAACTGAATGGGAAATCCCACACACCCGTTGAATTGAATAGACTGGGCAGAAAACCCACTGCACCCTGTAGAAAAAGCTGGCCCGCTCTCATGTAAATCAACAGTGTTTTTCTATGTAAGTTTATACTATTCCTGCCTTTGAATGGTGTTTTGACAATCAATCAAAAGATTTATAGATTCCTTATTCTTTTTTATAAAAATGATTAAATATTGGAACTGTAGACTAACAGCGGGAAAAAAAATGCCTCAATCATTGCAATGGATCCTGGCATAGAGGCACATATTTAGAGACATTACTACAGTGCTTCGTACAGTATATAATACTGTACTTATACAGTAACAGAGTACTCTACTAACAAAACACGTTTACATTTACAGCCTCATTGTCACCTAATGATATACAGAATTAGAGAAAACTCCTTAGGAGAATTCAACTGATTTTTAAAAATCTCATGTATATATGAAGATAATTAAATAACCCCAGATTTTATGGTTGGAAGAGGACTTACAAACAATATTATCCATCCTTAATAGAAGCTAAGAAAATGACAAGTCATTTTATAAAGGTTGCACAAAACTCAGGTGGTGAATGTTCTTTAAATATATCTGAATGTCACTGGATTTTCCTACTCATCAGTTATATTCAAGTTAGTTCATTTATTTATTCATTCAGGAAAAAACGATCAGACTCAGATTATTCTACTCTAAAACTACTGTTTCTTTTCCTAAGTTCTCTTTAGCTGTTTTATGATTTAAAGTCACAAAAGAAAAGTTACAAAGTTTGACTCCTCGCTATTTCTTAAAATATGCACGATGAAAATCCACACATAATTATATAGCTCTTTGATAACAGAGTTGTAGAACGAGACTCAATAAACATAAAAACTTATTTCTAATGCTCATCATACCCTGACTAAACAGTGACAAATACCTAGGGGGCCTACAGGTTTATTGGTAAACTGCCCACGTGCGTAAGCGTCATCTATCGCTTCAAGAAGAGCTGGAACGTGAGGGCCAAAGCGCTTCAGCCGGTCAGTTTTACTGTCTTTCAGTTCTTTCAGCTGCCTCTGATTATAGTTCAGTGTATGCTTCACATCTAATTCTTCTCTCCTAAAGAATAAAAGTGGAAGAAGAGAGCAGACATGTAATACGGTTATACAGAAACTTTCAGTCTTTTCCCGTAATACCAGTATACCAGTGAATGACCCAGCGACCCTAAAAAAAGCAGATGACTTCATTTGGAAATAATTGTGTTACTAGAGAAAAACAGTCAGAAATCCTCAAAACTTAGCATGGAAAAAAAAATGCATTAATGATGAAGACTAGAAATCCTAGAAGTTGTCCAACTCTACAAGTGTTAAGAAAAGTCTTGAAAAGCAATTTTAAAAGATCCCTTATATAGAAGAAACAAACAAACAAAAAAAAAGCAAAAAAACCAAAAACAAAACAAAAAAAAAACCCACCAACAAAAAAACCCATATTTTCTCTCTTCATATAAAGAGCAAAACTATGATTTTCAAGTAATTGAAAAAATCATTGTAAGCATGTTGAAACTTACTTAATTCTAGTATGTTCTTCTTTATCCTTTTCTATGGCTTGCTGAAACTGTTCAATCTCTAGGTTGATGGAGTTTTCTTGATCCTGTAAGGCCTTTCCTCTCTCTTTTAACCAAGATATTTTTTTTTGCCTTTCCAAACGCTCAGGTTCTAAAGATTGGTCAGCACTAACAGTAAAAAATCCAAAATGGAAAATGTTAAATGAAAAATCTAACATTTAAAAAACATGTGTCCGAAACTAAGGGAGAGGGTGGAAGCAAGGGAGGGAGGGGGGTTTGGATGGGTTGGGGAGAAAATACAGACAACTATAATTGAACAATAATAAAATAATTTAAATTTAAAAACAAAGAATAAAGAATTATAATTCTAAAAAAAAAAAACCCCATAAAGCAATGTGATAAAATCCCGCTAGCCATAACAGAAAAGATGGCACTGCATTTCACTTAGAATACTTTGTTAGAAAATGAGGGAACCACACAAATAGCAAAGTAACTATCTTACCTTTTTTTCAGTTCTTCAATTCTTTTGCAAAGCTGCTCATCATCTTTCTTTAATGCTCTATACTCACTTAGGGAACGGTTATATAAAACCTAACAGAAAATTCGACACACTTTAGTGAAATAAAATAAATAAATACCCCATCCAAGTCCACTTTGCCAAGTCTTAGAATCAGAGGTGAATATAAGCAGGAATATGTCTGTGTGTGTATGTATATATGTGTATGTATATATGCATTATGTTTCAAAATATAAGCAGGAACATACATATATACGTTTCAAAAATATACATATATTTTTAAGGAATATTTTTAAAATACAGAAATGGCCAAATGCAACCACTGCATTTTTTTTGAAGTCTTAAAGCAGCACAAATTTCTACAAAATTACAAACTCCCTGTTTGAAAAATGAACAAACAGTATTTATGTCTGACGTGCAGTTGTTAGTATTCCAGGTTGGACAATTCCCTCACCTCGGCTTCGTTATAGGTCCTTTTCTTGGCAGTAAGGTCCGCTTTCAAAGCCATGCATTCTGGGGCTCGTGCATTTGTTTCTTGGCTAATACTTTCCAGTTTATCTTGAATATCTTTGTATTTGTTTTCTGCTTCATTAAGTCTGGCCTTTAAGAAAATAACATTGCTGGCTTTATTTTATTTTTCTTCCATAGAATTATGTACAGTTCACATCCCTATAATAAACTTGATTTCATTCTAAATAAACTCAAGACATCAAGCAAGTAAGCACAATGATATAAAATACTAAAATGTAATTAAATTTTAATTCCACATTTCCAACAAATGAGCTATCTTCTGAGGATACAAAGATGCCATAACAACTGTTTTCAAGTAACACAAAGAAAAAGAGACACAATTTAGCAGAGAACAGGCATGCAACCAATCCAACAGTCTGAGTGCAATAATGCTGCAGTCAGGTATGTCTATTTATAATTGTACAAGCACAGAGAAAAAACCCATAGGTTTGCTAGAAAAAGGCATGCCTTCAAAGCAGGACTTGCATTTGAGCAGGAGCTTGAAAGATTAATCAAAATGCACCAGGAGAAAAGTTGGGGAAATGTGAGAGGGGCAGATGAAAAAGCATGCAGAAAGGGATTAATACCCATTTTAAGAATTAAAAATATTCTGGAAATTAAATTGACAAGGTAGTATGGAGAGATGAGGTGATGGGGTACAAGGCTCTTGAATTCCAGAATGACTGGTTTATAGCTTAACCCTCTCAAAAGCAGGGAGATGAGATAGAATCAAATCTGTATAGTAAATCACTTTGGAAGCACATGGAAGGCATGGTGCAGGGAAAAATTAAAGGCAATGATTTTAGTAAGAAGTTAATATACATTCTGAAGCAAAAATAATTAGGGGCCAGAATGGGACACTGAAAATAAGAATGGATTAGAAGGGACAAATATGAGAACAATATAGGTCAGGGGTCAGCAAACTTTTTCTAGAGAAAGCCAGACAGTGAACATCTCAGGATATGTGGGTCAATTGTCTCTGCCACAGCTATTCAACGAGACATGCTAAGTTTAAAGCAGAAAATGCATGTAAAGCTGTGAAAACAAGTATCTGAATCAAGTTTTGAGGATAAACTTTTGAGTAGGAGACATAGGTTATGAATTGTCAATATATAGGATATTTAAACACATAAGTTTAAAGTCTGCTTTAAATAAGTTAAAGTCTGCTTTAAACACTATCTATCCAGAAACCATCTATTCAATAATCATTCTATAATCAATAACCAAGCATGTATTATGGGAAAAACTTTATGTAAGACAGAGTAAGAAGAACAGAACTATAAAATTAGATAGTCCTTATTGTCCAGAAATTTACCACTTACTACATACAGTGCTCAAATACTAAAGTGGAGCAAACACCAACAACTGTAAATATCACCTACCCTCAAGATTCTCCTTTTCACGTTTAAAAAAAAAAAAAAAAAAGTAAAATGTAAGCATCTATTGCTCAGACTGGACTCCATTTTTAGACTGGTGAATACCTAAAGAGGAAAGTAACTTAAGGCTTTCCCCTATGACAAGCTAAGAAATGGCGCTGAGAAGAATAGTGAGCATTTTGGAATATTCTCTCAGAAATGAAAAGATAAGGTGACAGAAGTGGGTGGGACTGAACTGCCATTTACTACCTGAAGAGGAAGAAACTCAGCCCAGAGATCACTAAGTACGTAAAAGGACTACCTTTAGCATTTGTTATTTTTACATACCATCTATTACCTTTGATGGATTAATGTCATAACCCTTAAAAGAAAAAGACACATCGGCTTAACTTGGAGGAGTGCAGAAGAAAAGTAAGGTGGGTAAGATTGCACACCCTACACTACACACTTGGGGGACGACAAGTCCTAAGTAAAACAAAGTGCGAAGAGGTAAGTCAGCCACGCTGAGAACCGGGCAGGGACGGGCACAGCCTGCACAGAAGGAAGCGGCTGGGAGCCCTACCTCTGGCCCGACAGTGGGGGAGCTCCCCAGGGCTGGCTACACATGCTGTGAACAGACTAAGAAACCCACTGACCTGTCAATTTTGCTTTGTTGAAATGTGTGGTATGCAAATTGTACCTCAATACAGCTGTTTACAACTGAATAAAAAGACACGTGTAAAGAGTGGATCTGCTGTGGTAGAAGGGTCCACGAGGAAGACCCCAACGGAAATGACTGCCTTTATCTACCACTCAACCAGCTTCTGACTTGAGGCCCAAGTGGAAGACTCTGGAATCTTAGATAAATGACATAGTTTCTACCTGGGCTCTTTGATCTCAGGCTGGAATGAACCCCATCAGGTCTAACAACTAATCCTGTGTGCATTTTACCCGTAGGAAATCCCCTGAGAGTTCTGGGCTCTAAAACTCAGTCCTTTACAAGCTCCACGTTCAGATCTGAAGTCCTGTACGACACGACGCTTAACTTCAACGCTATTCCAACTGAGTATTATCCCAGCACTCTTTTATTCCTCCAGCCATCTGACGTTTCTACTCCTTAGCATCTCTAGTTGGTAACAAAGCAGCACAGTGCACACGCGTGAACTCAGAGTTCTACAGCGTCAGCCTCCACAGGCTGATGACATTCAAACGGTGTACTCTTTCTAAAAGAGAGTTCCGCGGCAGTCCTTGAACAGAAGTTTAGGCCAGCTTCACCTGAGCAATAAAGTCAAATCAGATAAATACATAGGCTGAAACTGCTACTTTTGCAGGTCATGAATAGTCTAATATCAGCAATCTCATGATTCAGCCCACTAACTCTGCAGTAAGAAACTGTAATTACCTGCTGTTCTTCCAGTTTCCTTTGAAGTCTAGCAGCACGATCTTCTCCAATTTTGATATTGTCTCTGATAGCATTCAACTGTTTTTCAATTTCATTGACCTAAAAAGAAATTACACAGCAAGTCACTCTGTAACCAATATACTCTGTATAACACAACATATAAGTGAATAAATAATTGAGTGAAAATTACCACTGCCCAAGCCATTTCATGTTTCAAATATTCTAAATTAGTCTTCATTGTACTTAATTCAGCAATATTTTCAAAACGTTCTTCTTTCTCTAAACATTGACGCTTCAGTTCAACAAGTCGCTTTAAAAAAAAAGATATATTTCTTACTAACATGGAAAAGACAAGACTTTTTACAAATCTCTTTCTTTTGAATACACTACTAAACATACACTAAAAGGATTTGCTAGGAAATGATTTCTTTAAGGTGAAAATAAAAATATTTTTGTTTCTGTGGCATATTTTACTAGGTGCAATAATTTTGTTAATTTCTGCACTATAAAAACGTTCCAATACTCTTCAGATGAAGAACAAAGGAACAAAAGGGTTAAGACAACTCAAGTACAGACAAATCACAAAAGAGTTTACCATTTTCTCTCTACTCCATATCTGATACACAGACTGAAACATTCTTATGGGCAAAACGTAGCCCACACCCATTCCAAACACAGTGGAAAGCTCAGAAGAAATTCATTTCCAAAAATCAAATAAGGTATAGTTTTTATTATCCAAGTTCTCTCTGAAATCATCAAATGCTAAACATGACATTAAAACAGCTTCAGAAGTAGCCTCTAGACTTTATACTCTGTACATGTGGGCGGACAGCCTCTGCCCTTCATCCATGCTTACAAATTCAATACATAGGACCTTACAGCATTCATCTGACTGGGTTTTCCCATCCAAGTCACTTTTCATTCTCCAAGATTACTTCAATCTATCACTACTCTCTTCAAACCTCATATACCTGCCACACTAATCCCTCATTCATCCCTCTCCCCAACTTCAGAGAATTTAATAGCCATGAGAAAGGCATTTCCTCCAACTTCCAATAACCTTATCAACGAATCTAATGCATTCACCTCCTGCTGCTGCTACGAGAGAGGTGGCCTCATTACCCTGAAGTCCAGTCCCCATCGCCTACCTGTATTTTGGATTCTGCCATCCCCTTCTGCCTTCTCAGATCTCCATTAGTTGAACTGTCATCTTTTCATCTTCCACTTCCTCCTCTTCCCTCAATCCCTTCCTTTCTCACATTTAAATCTTCACTTACTTATCTTTCCCACTTACAAACAAAACCACCACCATCCATCCCTGGGCACCACCTCCTCCTCCAAAGGTCTCCTCTTTTCATCCATGTTTCATGAGAATCCTCTCTTTTCCATTTACTCACATTTTGAGTTCCACCAATCTGCCTTCTGTTTACTGCTACTGAAACTTGTCTTGCCACAGACATCTGCGAAGATTATGTCACTAAATGCAGGTATGTATTTGTCCATCCTCGTGGTGCCTGCCCACTCAGTACAGTCGTGACTACTCCCTCTCGAGTCTTCCCTTCTCTTGGCTTCTACGACTTCCACAGCATTTCTCACAGCTCACACCTGGCTGGGGCCCACTTTCTCCCACTCCTCGGTCTCACACGTTACCTGGGGCTTAGGTACCAACAACGTACCAATGACTCCCAAACGGTCATTGGGGCCAGGCTTGACTTCTGTGTGCCCAACTCATACATCCCACTTCCCATTTCTACTTGGATGCTTTATAAGCACCCCAAAAATAATTTGCTCAAAATGGAATTCATATTTCTTAGAAGAAAATCATTTCAAAACTCTTCTCTCTGTTACTGCCATCACTACCCTAATTTGCACCAGCATCATCTCTTTAGACAAAGATAACACCTTCTTTACTGATCTCTCTGCATTTACTCTTCCCGTGCAGCAACACCAGGCATCTAATTAACCGGAAAGAGTAGTTCTTACGACACGCACATGTTGCATAAGGAGCTCAGCTACAGGATATAGGGAAGCACTTCTTAAACTTCATAATCAAAGTATCAGATTGCTGATGACAAAATACAGCATGAAGAAAGTGGGCATTTAACCCTAGGCTGTCTAAAGCAAAGTTTTTCAAAGTCCTGATTTATTAATTTTAAAATAATAAATGTAACATATACCAAATACATTTGATTCAATATGCAAATATTTCCTTCCCCTAATGTTGGGTTGGCCAAAATGTTCGTTCGGTTTTTCCGTACGGTGGCTATAGTAGCACTTATTTGTCTTTAACTTCATTTGAAACAATTCTGTTAGATTATATTGTGCCAGCTGTCATATCAGCATGCATTTTTAAAAAACTTATCAAAATTACTGAATTTTCGTGTAGCCATTTTAATATTGAAGGTGGAAGAAAATAAGCAACATTTTGGACGTATTACACTTTATTATTTTAAGAAAGGTAAAAGTGCATGCAAAAAAAGATTTGTGCAGTGTATGGAGAAGGTGCTGTGACTAATCAAACATGTCAAAAGTGGTTTTCGACATTTTGTGCTGGAGATTTCTCTCTGGATGATGCTCCATGGTCAGACAGGCCAGCTGAAGGTGACAGGGATCAAATGAGACATTAATTGAGAACAATTAACATTACATCATGCGGGAGATAGCTGACATACTCAAAATATCCAAATCAATAAAGTTATAGGTGAAAATGAGAAACGTGTCTTTTATTTTACAGAAAAAACCATAATGACTTTTTGGCCAACCCAATAATAAGTATGATAATCCAGAAAAGTATGCTATATATTATTAGTCTTGCGGTTTATGGTACCTCCTTGCCCACTACCACATATGCCAAGTTTGAAGGGATGATGTGGGGAGTCAAAATAAATATGCTCATCCTTGCTTTTCAAGTTTTTATTTAATGAACTATACAACTATAGACTTAATTTTAAATATACATTCGTTGAAAAAACTTGAAGTAAAAAGATCAATGTAACAACTAATAAATTTGACCTCAGTCAATCATTAGTACAATTCTGTCTCAAAAGAACAAGCTAAGAAGTTGCTAAAAGCTCAACTGGTGGTATAAAATTGACTAAAAAACAAGATACAGTATCACACAAAAATTGGTGGGACTTAATTTCCTAGATGAATGGCTAAAACGTAAACCTTATGACTTTGAGATCTCATTATCTAACAGAAGGGTGGATCTTCAGGAATATGGAGAAGGTATAAGAACAAAATATAGCATACGTAAAAACAAATTTAAGTAAGTCCCACTGGCTTCAGTGGTTTCTAATTCAAGCAAATCTGCACAGCTGCCAAGCTGGGAGTATTGACGGGACAGCTGCTACCAAGCTATCAGAGCTTAAATGTTACCATTTTACTCATGTAACGAAAGAGTCATCTACCATAGAAAACTATGAATGGATATTATGTTTAATATCAGCTTGAAGCCTTATTTTCCCATCAAAAGAAATATTATAGAATTTAAGCTACTTATAGTGAGAATTGGTGATACCTTATTATAGAACCAATCAGTCACATATCAAGAGATAATTATGTGAGATACTGCCCTGCCCTTCAATTTATATAGAGGAAGATGTGTACATATGCATTATTACAAAACAAAAAGTAAAGGTTAATAAATGTTCTGAATTTACAAACCACACTTGATATACTTCATAGAGTGCTTCAGAATGTTATTACTTTTATATAGATGGGTGTCTGTATATAGGTCTATAATTTTACAATACTGTTTATAAGACCTTATAGAAATTTGATCTCAAAAATAACTGCATTAAGTGTTTACAAACCTCTTCTCCCTGACTTATCTGCTCCTTTGTTCTTTCTTTTGTTTCCATAATGTACGAATAATCTTCCTTCATCTGTTCAAGCTGGGTTGCCTTCATGAAAAACTATGTCAACAAGGAAAACACAATTAGGAGTTTGCAAACATCCATGGAACTGTAAAAAAAATTTTCTTCGGACCAATTATGTAAATAAGACATGAAAAACATACTTGAGCAAATACACATAACCACAAAAGAACATGTCTTATTTTAGACTCCAAATTTACTTAACCTATAGGTTCACAACTACATGTTCATTTGTGACAGCTGGTTTGTTTGTTTGTTTTTAAATCCTCACCCAAGGACATTTTTTTCATTGACCCCCCTCCCCTTTTTCTAAGAAAGAGGGAAAAGGAGAGAGAGAAACATCAGTGTGTGAGAGAAATGTCAATTGGTTGCCTCTCACACTCCCCCAACAGGGGATCTGGCCTGCAACCCAGGCGTGTGCCCTGAATGGGAATAGAACCAGCGACCTTTTGGTTTGCAGGCCGGCACTCAATCCACTAAAGCCACACCAGCCAGGGCTTTTTTTGTTTTGTGTTTTAAAAGAGAGGAAGGGAGAGAGAGAGAAAGACTGAAGTGAGAGAGAAACATTGACTGGCTGCCTCTTGTACATGCCCAGACTGGGGAATTAACCTGCAATTTAGGTATGTGCCCTGACAGGGAATCAAATTCATGACCCTTTGGTTATGGGACTATACTCCAACCAACGGAGCCACACCGGCCAGGGCACATTTGCAAAAGTGTTTTCATGAGAAGAAAACACTTTTGCTATAATACCACTGTGAGGGCTTATTTTCACTAATCCTGCCAGTTTTTAGGCAATTATGAAAACAGAGAAAACATCTGTACGCTTGATCCTAGTGCATTATAAATTTTTAGAATAGGAAATACTTAAATTCATTCAAAAATTACACTGTTAAGTTTTAGTAGTAGTCACAATTTTGTTAGCTTTTTAAGTTTTAAATAATTTAAGGTATAAAAGTTGTTATGTATGTGTAACAAATTATTCCTTTGCATTTCCTTAAGATTAATTTTAGAAAGTAACACTCCAATTCTCTCTCAGAATTGAAAGTTGAAAAGTGGATACAAGGATTTACCAAAAAATTAACATTTTTGGTAATGTTAATTTACCATCTTACTTAACAATTTCCTAAATTAGTCCTACAATATTATTTTAAATAAGTGGTTTAATAAAAAACCTCAATATTTATCATATGAACAAGAATTATGTCCAGAAATATGCTTAAACTATGAATGTGTTTTTTCACTAAATTAATTTACTTGGTGATCCTTACTTTGTATTTGTCTCCCTCATTTTTAGACTGTAAAAACTGCTTGCTCATCTCTTGTGTTAAAACAGAAACTGGATTATCCACCTGAAACAAACAGACCAAAGGTTATTTTGAATACGTGACTTTAAAGCCTTAAAAATAACTGAACTGAAATATACAGTACAACTGACCTAGGGTGCCATCAAGCAGGCTAAGTAGTAGCCAACGGTTAGAGCATTAGGATAAATATACAAAAAAAAAGTTAAATGCAGAGAAAATGTTTTACTATTTCATGAAACTAAAGTAGATACTACAGTCAAAACTAAATATTCTGCTATTACATGAGGGCACAACACAAGAGTTCACTGAACAGTGATTTTTTTGGAAAGTTTTCATTTCTCTCCTCCATTTTATAGAGTATCACTCCTAGCTACTGGTGGACCAACAGACAAGAGTGGGGACAGCCCCAGCGTGGGAGCCAGCAGACTGGTCCCCAGTGTGGGCTCTGTACCCTCCCCTATGTAGCCCTGGGCAAGGGAGTGAGTTTCTCCAAATATAAAATGTCCCACTCGGATTCTTCTTAATTAGATTTATGACAACTATTATTTATCTTTCTTACATCGGTTTTTCAGATTTCCCATTTATTGTTATTTCTTCATGAAGATACTGAGAAAAAAATGGAGATACTGGAGTCATTTCTATCTTTCGGAGGGGGAGTCACTTTGATAAGCCATTGCTTGCATTAAGCTGCCTTTGGCCAACAAGTTGAAGTACAGTTAGGGTAATGGTAGAGTAACATTTCAAAGTATAGCTGAAGAAAGCTTTTAAAAAACATCTCTTGTTTCAAAAGATCTATCTTTGGTGTTAGTAACAAAGCAACCGGCATGTTAGAAAATAATCCTGTTTCTAAATTATAGAACATGAAAGGCCAGTATAAATGAACAACAACAAAAAAGTTTAAACTCCTTCATTTTACCATCTGTAAAACGTTGATTGTATTTTGTTAGTTTACCAATGTGTAAAACCTTCCTTTTAAGTAAAATTTTGGATCTTCTAAAATAATTTTTTAAAAAATCTATGCAGTTATAAAGATACTTCTGCATAACACATTTTCTTATTATACAGGTAGACCAGACTGACTGCTACATTTTTTTAAACAAGGTCTGCTCTGTATCTTAATGACATGCTGCCTGACTTAAAAATAAGACCTAAGGCACTAGCTTTAATGACAGACATCTTACCACCAACTTTGGATTAAGAGCTTCCTCAAAGTTTGTATTCTTTTCTCCACATCATTTTTTACTGTTTGAAATGAGGATCCCAGTTCCTACTCTAGGAATTACTTAGGAATCTTGCAGTTTTACCTTTGAGACCCTACAGCAAGCTCAGATGGGTAATCTTAGGAGAAAATGCAAGAAGGGGAGGCAGAGAAGGCAAAACATAATCAGATAAACACAGCAAAGACTCTCCTCCCTCCTGGTTACTCTAGACCAGCACTGTCCAATGGAAATATGACACAAAGCACACACACAATTTAAAAGTGTTCAGTATCTACATTGAAAACACAAAAGGAAACATGCATATTAATTTTAATAACACATTTTTAATCTAACTAAATTTATCATTTTAACATGTAATCGATATAAAACTGAGTTATTCCCTTGCTTCAGGTTTCAAGATCTGGCGTGTATTTCACAGCACACATCTCAACCTGCCTCACCCAGATTTCAAGGGCTCGTATCCACACAGGGCTTCCGGCTGCTGGGACAGTACGTGCAGCTCTAGACCTTCTGTATTTTGATCAATGAACTTGAACCGTCAGAACAATATGAGAAGTGGACTAAAGGACTTATGATAACAATCTTCAAAGATTTCGAAAGAGAATAAACATGTTTTTCCTTCCCCCAGAAAGTGAGAGGAACAAGCTTCATTCAACTTTTCACATCATAAGACCTTTCTAACAAGCACAGCTGTCCACAGAAGGATCAGAAGCCTCGGGCAGAGATGATTTCCCCACCGGGCAAGGACAGAGTATGGTAACTATACCGGATGTGCCTCAAGGTTCACCCAACACCCATGACTCTATGATCTCGTAACTTCTGGTCTTCCTGATTTTGTTTGACAAATTGTTCCTATGACAGTCTCAAATTTATTTGCATCTGCCTTTAGTCAGATTTTAATAATTATTTTTCAGACCTGTGTTGCCCGACGCACAGGACGCTAGCCCCATGTGGCCTTTTACATTTAAATCAAGTAAAATTAAAGTAAAATAAAAAATTTAATTTCTCTAAAGTCATACACTTCAGATGCTCAAGAGCCATACATACCTAGTGTCCACCCCACCAGATTGCCTAATACAGAATATTTCTGTCATTACAGAAAGTTTTCTGGACAGCTTTGTTCTAAAGCAAACTGGGAAAGAGACCCACGCTTGCAAATGTTCTTTTTCCTTGGTGACCAGTCTTGGTGTTCTTAACCCTGGAACAAGGCAGGGTGGCCCCATGGGGAGAGCATTGGAATGCACAGGGAGGCCTGGATCCCAACCCAGGCACTACCAGTAACCACGCCTAGACCACTGTAAGTGCACATTCACTTGTTTGGCTCCCAATTTCTCACCTACAACATAAAGGGCCTGGATTCGGTGACCTCCAAAGACAATTCCAGTATTAATGTTTTTTGTTTGTTTGTTTTTGCTTTAATTATTTTATTGTTGTTCAATTACAGTTGTCTGCATTTACCCCTCCCCCACCACTGTCAATGTTGTAGGACTATAGGTGCCCTATTTCCAATGATCCAATCAAAATATCTTAGCAGAAAGGACTCAAGTCCTGTCTTCTATAGGTATGATCAATATCTCCAAAATACATAAAGAGATGGTTTATCTTTCCAGAACAGATTTCCTTTCTATGAGAATTTGGCAACTGAGCTTAAGAAACTATGATGTTATTCTGACCAGGAGAGCAGAAAGCACAGGAACCGCCAGGCTTTACGATCATAAATTTAGCACACACCGGTACAGACGCGACGTTCCTGACTGCTCTGTCCAGGTAAAGGTGTCACAGTACTACGTATTGAAAATTCCTGTTGAATTACTAAATTTTAAGGAACTAACTAACAGTAGTTATACATATTCTTCCTTTAGTCAACTGTAATTGTTTCTATATCACAAATGAAATTTTTAAAAAGTAAGCAGGTACATTAATTAATCTGAAACACAAATTTAGCAATTACCTGTATATTAAAATGATCAAGAATTGCAATCAACTCTTCTTTCTTAGCAGAAACCACAGCACCTAATGAGAAAGACAAAGTGACCAGACTGTTTCTAGTGCAAATACAGAAAAAAAACGGAGTGATTATTTATAACTGCAGAGAAGAATTACTTTCACTGCCATCAAGAAGGATCCACTGACTGCACATACGTCTGAATGAACTGGGGTGACACATGGGCCAGGACGAGCTCGCACAGGAGGAAGCGGCCCAGACGCAGTGACTGTGCTTCTCTGCACGGCTACATATTTCCTGTCCCTTCTCATCTCTCTCTTCAATGACTCTGAACACTCACCCCCTCCCCCTTTATGCCCTTTCCCACCTTTTGCTACCCATTTCTTTCCACATGTGAGAGATACTGTGGGCATGCAAGGAGGTCTGCAGATGAGCACAAAATGGCACAGGCTGTTCCAAACAAACCCAAGTGCTGCTCACCGCCATTCTGCTGGGGTACGACCGTGTGTACGTGGATATGTGAATATACACAAACGTATGCATCTACGCAGCCAATGAAGCATCTCACAAGGAGGTCTCAAGAGATGAGCAGTACCTTTCAATGAATACCAGCACAATCACTTAACTCTTTTGAACTGGGTATTTACGAATACTTCATATGAAATAGAAAACGTAACCAACCTGTCTGACTTTTTAGTTTGTAAGACCGACTTCCATCCATGCTGATGTGCTGTTGCACAACTATGGAGTCCCCGTACACATTTGCTCTGTAAGCATCGTCTCCTCTGTTCCTCAGCGTTATTGAGATATCTGCTGAGCTGAAGCAACAAGGTTAGGTCACAGGAGGGATCAGTGCAATCACACTACGCTACAACGATGTTGCAAACTTCCAAGTACTTTGGCTACTTCATTTGAAAAGTCCCTGTACACCAGAGGTTGATGGTTGATAGGCTACTACAGAATAATGTTAAAGACATCAGACCTAACAAAAAATTGAAGTTGAGAATAAGGGAAGCTCTATTTAAAAAAAAAAAAAAAAAAAAAAAGACTATTCTACTGATAACAGAAATACATTTGTTAAATAATAATAAGAGTACACATTCTTCAGAGACAGTGAGAAAGAGACAAACACTCCCCCGCACCCCTGTTGTCATAGTCACGTGAAGAGGATGGGCGAGGTGGCCCCCGTGGAGGAGCACAGCATGGCCTGAAGAAGGGAGAGGGACACTAGAGGCCCAGAGACAAAGGCACGTAGGGAAAACCAGAGAAAGAGGACACTTGGTTCTGAGGTTTCTCTTTCTGGTCACTTATGAGACCCAATTGTACTTCCTCCCAGAAGCTTCCAAGCTATATATACCCCTGCATCTTTACAATAAATCTCCTTTTCAAACGCTACTCTGAGTAAATTAGCGTATGTGTTTTCTTTTATTCAGAAATACCTAATGAAGACAGATACGTTCCTGTCAAGCTGTAATTAACAGCATGTTTATACAAGCTCTCCAAGTTGATTCTAATGAAGATTCAAGGTTGAGAACCATTAACTAAAGTATGATGGGGAAGAGCAGCTGACCTATAATACAGAGCAAAAAATATTTATTTCATTAACTAGTATAATTAGCTACTATTAAGTGAATGTAACTCATGAAAACATTTTAAAATTAAAGTGATGACATACGCTCTCCGAATCATCAAACATCTCTTGATTAGCTAACATCCACTTCATTAATCTCGTTCCTAGCTATAGCTTGCATTTTAAAGCTACCTTTAATATTGTGAAAACTTTCTTACAATAAATATAGCAAAGTCAAGTTATTAAACAAAATTAAGGCTTAAGAAAAAAGTTTCATAGTGATTGGGTCAAGGGCCATACAGCCCAGCGTCCGTAAATTTAGGAGATGCTTAAGAGAAAAGAGACAACTATCAACGAGAGTTCTTTCAGAATAACAACACAGAATGACAAGCAGTGCCACTGTAAGCCCGTGGCTCCCTTCTCAGCTCAAGAAGAACCTATCCGCACAAAGGTAACTGGCAGCACACACTGGTGGGATGTAGGAGCCGGGAAAATGCGACGTAAAAATACGATGCACCTGCCCCTTCTCTGGGTTGCCAGCTCATCCGCAGTAAGTTCTGCTGCCTTGAGTTTTTGTCTCTCCATAACCCACTCCCAATGCCACAGCTGGTGCCAAGATCCCAGCGCTGCTGGGCTGGGTCGGGAAGGCTGAGGGGGAAGATGTGTGTGAGATCGGGGGCCACTGTGAGGGGTTTTGTGGGGGCAATATACTAGACCAGCATGGATTCACTGTCCCCATATCACTGAAAAGGGGCTGGCGGGTGATCAGGGGGCTGAGCCCCGGGTCAAGTGGCTTCAGAAACAGTTCTCCGGTGTCCCCTAACGACGCTGGGCAAGCATCTCTAAGGCAGCCCACGGCCCGGGTAACGCAGATGGAGAGTACAACGTTGGACGTGGGGAGCGGAGTCCAGAAGCCACCTGACACCTGTCCCAGACTGACAGCCACCCCTCAGGCACAGGGAGAGCCACACTGCTTTCAGACACAGAACAGACTACAGACAGAACTGAAGAGTTCAGTCAGCTGATTCTTTAAAAACGCGATGACAGAATCAGACACTACAAAATAAGGGGAATTTTACAGGTACCAAATGTTTCAAATGAGGAAAGGAACGAAAGGAATAGTAATGGGTCTGGAAAAGCTGTTTATAGCTACGTTTTCAGACAAGGTCAGTAAAAAGGTGACTGAGCTCACATTAAAGCTTTTAACGGTTATTAACTCTGTTTAAAATATATTGATGTTCTTGTCTACAGGCAGCTGTGTTTTCAAAAGCTGATGACTTGTCTGAACTAGCCCCTTTCTTTTTCTTCCTTTCAATGGTGTTCCAAAGGCAAGTCTCAGAGAAAGCTTCTGCTCTGGTCCAGGTACTTTCCAAATGGAAAAAAAGAAATAATTTAATTGAGTCATAAAATATTTGATGATACAAAAAAAAATTTCTTCTGGAAGCTTCTATTTGAAAGATCAATGTGTTACCTGGCTAGGTAGATGAGGTGTCTGGACAACTAAGAACTGTGTAGTTAAATATAATGAATTAAAACTGAGTCGGGACAATGAACTTAAGGGTGTTAAAATAACTAATTTTTTTACTTCAGACATAATTCTGGGGACCTCTGGGGAGAAGACCTTGCTCGGCTGAGGCCTGAAGAAGACAAGCAGAGACAAAAATGTATGCTAGAGAATTCTTACCAAATAGTTTTTTCCAAGGCCATACAGCATGGGAATTGATTTTTTGTGTTATCTATTCCCTGCTTCTCCTAAGTCAGACTGGAACCCTGGCTCAGGGGTAAGATTCTTAAGGTTTCTAAGAGATACACAAGAAACCTGCAATCATGATTCACACCCCTCCTTGTTCTACTTTTTAGCCATAAAATGGAAGAAGTTAAATGAGTACAACACTGAGCAGAGGAAGGAAGGAGCAGTGAAGAGCAGCCTCACTCAGGAGCTGCAAGAGGCTGGGACGTCTGGTTGTCAGGAGAAACATGGTCCCTGCGGAGCTACCTGGGGCAGTATTAAAAAACAAGGACATCACCTTGAAGAGAGCTCCTAATGGGCAAAAGGCCCTGAGTCTGTGAGGATGTAAACCGGGCAATTACTAGACATTCCTGCGAAGGCAAGCTGTAACGCAGAAATATAAATCTGAAGCCACAGTGGGCAGTTATATTGGGTTGGCCAGAAGTTTATTTGGTTTCTTCTGTAAGATGGAACTAGTAGCACTTAGTTCTTTAACTTCATTCAAAACAATTTTGTGAGATTGTATTGTGACAGCTGTTGTATCAGCATGCATTAGAAAAAAACTTACCAATATGGGTGAATTTTTGTGTAGTCATTTTAATATTGAACATGGAAGAAAATACACATTTTCAGCATATCATACTTGATTATTTCAAGAAAGGTAAAAATGCAACTGAAATGCAAAAAAAAAAAGATTTGTGCAGTGCATGGAGAAGGCACTGTGACTAATTGAACATATCAAAAGTGGTTTGTGAGGTATCATGCTGGAGATTATGGGTCCCTGGACGATGCTCCACAGTCAGACAGACCAGCTGAAGTTGATAGTGACCAAATTGAGACATTAATTGAGAACAATCAATGTTACACCACATGGGACATAGCAGACATACTCAAAATATCCAAATCAATAAAGTTATTAGCAAAAATGTGTGCATACACACTTTTTGGCCAACCCAATAGGACCATTCACCAAGGGTCAAGATGGACTGCAAATAAACTTGTGGCTGTGGTCCTCAAATCGAACTCACTGGCGAACCACCTGGGTGAAGGATGCATTGTAAGATCAGAGACAGGGAGTGGAACACTCTTTTGGAATTCTTAAAGAGCCTGGAGGCAGAAATTTTGTGCAGGGACACCTTGGCTGGTCACGGATTCCACTTCTGCCCGTGACATATCAACGTGGACTTGCCGAAACTGGGTTTGGAACAAGAGTCAGGAAAGTCTAACGTTTACAGATACCGCTTTAAACACAAGTACACAGAGTTATCACTGCTTGTTCTTCTTGAAAGGTAGTAGGAACAAAGCTGTAGGTGGGCAGGCGCAAGCCTTCTGTCTGCAAAGGACAGCAGGCAGCGGTGGCCACGCTGGGGACAGGGGCGGGGAAAGGAAGAAAAGGTACGAGTCCTCTGCTGCGGTTCCAGGAAGCCCATTCATTTCCCACAATGTCCACACGAACTGGGAATCTGAAGCAGCTGCTTCTTACAAAAAAACGAACAATACACGTAGAAAGCAAGCACTTACTTCTGTCCATCTTTCACAAAACCTTTTAAAGAAGATCCTCTATTAGTAGCGATTGCTTTCCCACCAAGACCAACTATGAGAGCTGTGAGTACTGCACTCTTCCCACCTAAAGAAACGGGTGTTGAAGAAGACACATCCGTTAGAGAGAGAAAAGGATCTGACATAAGTATTTTTTAAAGGCATTTTTCTTTTCTTTTTTTAAAAAAGATTATTTATTTATTTATTTTTAGAGAAGGCAGAGAAGAGAGGGAGAGAAACATCAGTGTGTGAGAGACACACTGACAGGCTGCCTGTCGCACCCCCACAACTCGGAACCTGGCCCACAACCCAGGCAAGTGCCCTCACTGAGAATCAAACCAGCGACCTTCCAGTTTGCAGGCCAGAACTCAATCCACTGAACCACACCAGCCAAGGCTGATATAAATATTTTCAAAATGAAAATGTAAATTGGTCTAACCCTGTGTTATACGTTAATTATTATTTTCTTCCACTGTCAAAGCAGCAAACTTAAACAAAAACAGTTGTATATGTAATAAGATATTTAGCTAATGTTATCAGAATAAAATAGTATATTTCAGGAATTAAATTTTTGCCACTAACAAGGAAATGGAAAGAATGGCTGATACCTTTCCAACCAAAAAATCCCATTGTATCTTGGCTCATCAGCCTATTAAATGAACAAAGTATACATACATAATTAACTCATCTAATTTTTCTTACATTCTAACTACAATTTATTTTTTCCAGATTCTTAGAAGTCAGAAGCTATTTCTAACAACCCCTGAACTCAAGTCCCATAGGGACAGGAATACTGTCTACTTCATGCAATGCTATGTCTCCAATATCTGCCCATAACAGGCACTCACAAATGTTTCATGTATTATTTGGACAATTATTACTACTAACTTGAAGATTATTTGTTAGCTCTTCGAAAGTGTACTTCTTTTTACCCAGCAATCATACCATTTTAATAACTCCACAATCAACCAATCCAATCAAACCTGATCAGCCCATCAGCTTCCACAATCCAGCGCAAGTTAACCAGCCTGCACCACAGGCTAACCCATTTGGTTTCTGGAATGCCTTGCAAGTCCCTATTCTAACTTTCTCTTTCTCCTGCACTTCCAAATTCACAGCTTTCACTACTTGCATTCTTCCTTCTTAAGTTTTATTAATAAAATCAGTTTTGAAGTTTAAAATAAGGACCTAAATGCAGTATCCACTTGTCTTTCTTCACTCATCCTACCATGTGTCCCCTGTCGCACTGACCCGTCTATTTCTCCTTCTGAAGACGCCTTCCTCTTGACTGAACACAGAGTAGGGAAAACAAAGAGCTCACCAGACTGAGGAACTACACACACCTTGGTTCATGTCCTCGCGGCGTTACCAGCTGTAGCCTCTGGCCAGCCCCCTCTCCCTGTGTACTGGCTCGGTCAGGCTGGCTGACCTCATGCCTGGCTGGTCTATCACAAAAGTTACCGTACTGGGCTTTCCAAATCCTGTGTCTTCCCCCTTCTAAACTCTTCTCCACAATGTGGCCAGTCTCTTTTATAAATCTTCATCATGTCATCACTCTACTCAAAAATTTTAATTGCTTCCCCCTGACTTCTGGACAAAAGTCCACAATCTTTATTATGGCATTCAAGATCCTCAACAGTATCTCCTGCAACATGACTCTCCATGTCAGCTCGTGTCTCTCCCTACCATGTGTAACACGACAAAGCCACACAGAGCTGCTCACCGCTCTCCACATTCATCCACCTCCACCCCTCCGAACCTCTGCTGATGAGCAGTCTTTGCCTGGAACATCTCAGCTTATTCCTCCCCGAGGAGACCTCGTACCAGCGCAAATACCACCTCCTCTTGATGCTTTCATTGGCAACGAGAGCGAGAATGAGTTTCTTTCCTGTTGGGATGTCCATGGCACCTTACTTATGCTCCGTTACAACATTTAATAGATGTAGATAGACGCAGGGCTGCTTGATTACCTCAATGCTAATAAGGGTAGCTTGTCCACAATTCTACGGTGTGAATTCCCAGGTAAGTAGATTCAAAAGAATAAGCAGGAAATATTTATCTCTACTGCATAAATAATGAACCTACAATTCATTTTCTCAACATGTAGAATGGCAGCAAATACTGAAAATATTCATGACCACATGTTACAGATCTGAAGCTTAGATTTGGTACTAATCATCGCCTACTTCAGAAAGTTAACGCACTCTCATCTCAACACAGCTCTCAGTGCCAAGTGCGAAGGAAAGCGAAAGCACTTACTTCCATTGTTGCCGACTATAAAGTTGACATTAGAGCCAAATTTAAAGGGTCCAAGCATTGAATGACACATGAAGTTTCTCAGCTGAATACTCTCAATTATTCCAACTTCTGCTGCGGTCTATTAATAAAAAACAATGGGAGAAGGCAATCAGTTTGTCTAATTCACTCAACATACTCATCGAAACGTCTGCTGGTAGGAGAAAGATCAGCAGCATTACCAAAGAAAAAAGTTACAGCAAGTAAATAAAGTTAACTTCACACAATGAGTAAAATGAAATTAAGTGGGAAACTTTTATGAGTAACTACTCATCCTAAAGTTCTTAAAGAATCTAGTAAGTATATCACAAGGTTTCTTAATACCATTAACACTAACATTTTGAGTCAGGTAATTTTTTGTTGGAGTGGCTGTATCATTTTATATTCCCACCAGCAACACATGAATGATCCAGTTTCTCTGCATCCTTGTCAGTGGTTGGTGTTGCCACTGCTTCCCTCCTCCACCCCATTTTAGCCATTCCAATGGGTGTGTACTGACAGCGCATTGTGGTCTTAATTTGCATGCACCGGATGACAAATGTTGATCATGTCATGTGCTTATCTGCCAAATATACACCCTTCTCTTCAGTGGAATGTCTCTTTATGAGGTCTGCCCATTCTCAAACTGAATTAATTTGCTTTTAACTGTTGAATTTTGAGAGTTCTTTATGTATACAAAATACTACAAATTTATCAGATACATGGTTTGTAAATATTTTCTCCTAGTCTATGGCTTGACTTTTCATCCTCGTAACAGGGTCTTTTATAGAAAAAACATTTTTAATTTTCCTGAGGTCCAATTTAACATTTTTTTCCATAGTATGGCTTTTGGATTTGGTGTCAAGTCTAAGAATTCTCTGCCTGACTCTAGATCCTGAGAATCTGTCCTATATTCATTTCTAGAAGTTTTACAGTTAAATTTGTTACCCAATTGTGAGTTAATTTCTACAGAAGGTCTGAGACTTAGGTTGAGGTTCACTTTTTCACCTGTGGAAGTCTAACTGCTCCAGGACATTTGTTAAAAAGGCTACCTTTCTTCCACTGAATTGCCTTTAGTACCTTTGTCAAAAGTAAGTTCATCACAATTTATGTGGGTCTATTTTGGGATTCTCCTGTTTTGTACCATTGATCTGTATGTTTATCCTTACACCAGTATGACACAGTCATGATAACTGTGGGCATGTCACAAGTCTTGAAATAAGGTAGACTGATTCCTCCCACTTCATTCATTCTTTTCAAAATTGTTTTATCTATACTAGGTGCTTTTGCCTTTTCATATAAATTATAGAATAAGTTTGTCAATATCGATAAAAAAAATCTCCCTAGGATTTTGATAAGAAATTGCACTAAACCTATATTATCGTTTTTTAGGAAAGCTGCTATCTTTTCTATGTTGAGTCAATATGCCTCTCCATTTATTTAGGTCTTTTTTGATCCATTTCATCAGCATTGTACAGTTTTCAGCATGTAAGTTCTATACATACCTTGTTAGATTTAGACCTAAATATTTCATTTTTTTGAGCAACAATGAATGGCATTATGTTTTGAATTTCAATACCACTGTTCAATGCTAGTGTGTGAAAACTGACTTTTTTAAGAAAATATCCTACTACCTTGCTAAACACACTGATTAGTTCTACAGATTCCTTGAGATTTTCAATGTAGACAATCAAATCATCTGTAAATCACGAGTTTTATTTTTTTCCTTTCAAACCTGCATACCTGTTGTTTTCTTTTTTCCTTAATACACTGGCTAGGTCTCCAAGCACTTCGTTAAACACAAGTCACAATCAGACACTGTCGCCTTGCTCCTGAGCTTAGGAACAAACAGCTCAGTGTTTCACCACTGAGTATGATATTAGATGTAGGTTTTTTTGTCCACGCTCCTTATCATGTTGAGGAAGTTCCCTGTATTCCTATTTCCTGTGAATTTTAATCATGAATAAGTGCTGCATTTTGTCAACTTCTTTTTCTGCCTTGAGTGATACAATCATGTGATTTTTCTTCTTTAGCCTGTTAAGATGGTCAATTATACTGACTGATTTCCAGATATTGGACCAGGCTTGTATGTCTAGAATAATCCGTACTTTACCATAGCGTAGAATTCTTTTTTTAAGATTTTATTTATTTACTTTTAGAGAGAGAGAAAAGGAGGGAGAAAGAGAAGGAGAGAAACATCAATGTGTGAGAGATGTATCAGCCGGTTGCCTCTCACACACCCCCAACTGGGGAAGAATTCTTTCTATATATTGCTGAATTCTACTTGCTAATATCATGGTAGGGATTTCTACGTCCATATCCATAAGTTATATTGGTCTGTAGTTTTCTTTTTAAGTACCCTGTTTGTCTGGTTTTGGTATCAAGATAATGAATTGGAAAGTGTCCCTTTCTCTTCTATTTTCTGGGAATGACTGTGTAGAATTCATATTAATTCTTCTTTAAATAATTGGTACAATTGTCCAGTCAAAACAACTGAGTCTGAAAATTTCTTTACTAGGAGTTTTTAAACAATAAATTAAATTTCATTAATTGCCATAGATTGATTCAAACTATCTATTTCACATGGGCTAAATTGTGGAAGTCTGCACTTTTTCAGGAATTGGTCCACTCCATCTAAGTTGTGTGACTTCTGTGTATAGAGCTTTGAACAGCATTCCCTTATTATTCTTCTGATGTTTGCAGGACCTGTGGTCTTAGCTACCATTTCATTCCTGATGTTGGCAGTTTGTATCTCTTTAAGCATATCATAAGGTTTCTTCATATAAACAATACCAATATTGTGAGTCAGATAATTTTCTGTTGGAGGAGGGCAGTCTTGTGCATTGTGGGAAGCTATTTCCCAGAGTGGCTGTATCATTTTACATTCCCTTTTTCAGTCTTATCAGCGGTTTGTCACTTTTTATTGATTTTTCCAAAGAACCAGTTCTCTGTACCACTGTTTTCTCTATTAACTTTTTCTAATTAACAAAATCTTTAGAATTAGCAGGTTATTTACCTCAGCTTTTTAAAAGTCATGTTGCTTTTCCTGATATTGAATTATCAAGAGTACGACATATGAACTGGACACGAGAAACATGTGAATCAAAAACCGTAACTTTGTACCTACCAAAGTAGAGGAACCGTTAGTGAAATCTTCATCACCATCTCGAGTAAGATCCTCCATTTCTTCTAGTCTTGGTCTTTTGGCATTTTCAGGAGAGCAGAAATTATCTTCCTTTCTTTTGGCCATCAGGTCTGAAAAGATATTAAAATATTATAGTAACAGTGAAGTAAATCAAGTATAGCATCTATATGACTGTTCCACATACATCAAAGCAACAAAAAAAAACAGACATGTTCATAAAATGTGATATTCTTGCAGAGGTAAGAATATCATCTGCATGGAGAAAGAGGCCTGTGAGCTACAGAGTGCAGGTGGCCCCTAGGGGCTGGGAAGGCAAGGAGACACGTGCCGCCCTGGAGCCTCCACAAAGTAGCACAGCCGCCTGGATTTCAGCCCAGCCAGACGCGCCCGACTTCGAACCTACACAGGCATTAGACAATGAACGCATGCGTGTTTAAGTCATCTGCGAGTGTCACACTAGTTGATTTTACTTCCATTATTCATAGCCAAGATTTTATTGATATGAGCCAATCTAATTCTGA
Organism: Anoura caudifer; assembly: GCA_004027475.1. Lineage (NCBI taxonomy): Eukaryota > Metazoa > Chordata > Mammalia > Chiroptera > Phyllostomidae > Anoura > Anoura caudifer. Next base: position 804,402 of record PVKU01000032.1, read on the forward strand.
CTCCTGAACTCACAAAATGTAAAAGATTCTGTGTGACTGTGGTTTCTCGTTTCCTAGATCTATTAGGGATGGCATAAGGCTTTCTGAAATTATTCCAGAGCAATCATCTCCAACTTTTACAAGTTACAGAGTAATAGTCAATCAGATAAAACTTTTAGTTTTAAATTATTTTCCCAAGGAAGCATATTTTTAAGTCATGTGCCTAGCTAGCATCAGAGGTTTCCCCGAACAGTTCCCTAAAGAAAGTCCATTCTGATCAACTACTTTTTACCCAGAGACTAAAAATTAATATATGAAAAATTCATATATGTAAAGTTACACAACATCTTCTAAAGACATGAATACTACACCTCAAGTCAAAGCTGACAGTCCATGATTGAAATTAAATGTCACTATCCTGACTGTTTTCATTTTTCTCTTTAAAATATATTTAAGACCTCAAAAGATAGATATCTAATAAGAGTTTGCTAAATAAATAGAGAAAAATCCTCGACACAGGCAATCAAAGATTTCTAAGACACAAAAAAAGAACATGAGAATAGTTTTAGTCTCAGTCCATTTCAGCTCCTCAAGTACTACACCATAGCGACCCTGTTTATACCGGGATCCTGGGCAGCAATCCATTAAATGAGATTTTCTCTTTCATGAATTTGGACTGAAAGATTCTCGTCAGTCCTCCGTAGCAAAGATGGTATGAACTCAGGTCAAGAAAGCCAGTCCTACGGGTATGTGAGTGCTGGGGTAGGGGAGGTGTCATACAGAGCATGGAGTAGCAGGGTAGGAAACAGGACAGGGACTCCAAATGTGGGAGAGAAAAGGAGGGAGAAGGAAAGGCATTCACAGAGTGATTCTTTTTAAAAATAATTTTGGTTTTTTTACCACTGCTTTCCAAACTTATACCGACAGAACCAATTTCAGAAAACCCAAATACGTGTACATATTTAGGAAGAACTATTTTGAAGAACAATCCTTGTCAAGTCTTTTATTATAGCAATTCATCAAGTGAAATGAGTAGTTCCCCCACCTTTTTAATGCTCTGAAATCACCTCTGTAATGTGACATTTCATGTGTTTTCTGAATGCAAGAAAGAACTAGTCTGAAAGCTAGTAGATGGTGAAGACTGGTTAGAGTTAACTTCTTAAATCATTCTAATTTCTATCTTGTATATTGATTTTTACAGGTTCACTTATCTTTCTAAATAGATGGAAAAATTTTATTTTCCCCCATATTGATCATACAAAGCCCTAAATTTACTACACAAAAATCATCTTTTGTTTTATAAAATCTTCAACTGTAGTCATGACTCCTTTCATGCAAATTTTATTTCATGAAATTTTAAACATTTTCTTCAAAGACTAGTTCTTGGAGCTATGGCATCTAGTTTTTCTTCAACAGGAATATTTTTAATATTTGTCCATATCTTTATACAACCAAATATAAGGAATATGCAGTGGGACTAGAATTCTCTCCTACTGCAAGTTTATAAAAGCAAATGGAGATGACCACTTCCAGGAAGACAGAATAGGCATTTTTCCCCCTGCGTTCCTCTACTTAGTACAAAGAAAAACCTTAAAAATTATATATAAAACAAGCATGAGAAGACTCTGAAAAAGGAGGCTGACTGGCTAGGGGTGTCAGCATCCAAGGAATGACACCCTGGTGAGTTCCCTGAGTGTTTGTTTTGCTTCAGATTTCTCAGAATCGGAGATCGTAGCAACTGGGGAAACACCAACAGGTGCAGGTGCAGGGAGGTGTGGGACAGGGCAGGGCTGGTGAAAGCTGTTCTCGCCAGCCAAAGAATCGTGAAAAGGGCCATCTAACAAGACAGAGAACTTTCAGGGGAGAATTGTTCTACTCCAGCCAACTATCACTGAAAAAACTGCATCCCCTTCTACCCTCCCCCCCACAATAGCCAACTGGGTAACCTGGCCTTCCACCTGGTGAGGCTGTAAAGAGCCATCTCAACATCCCAACTGGGCTCATGTCAGCAAAGGCTACGTGGGCCAAGTAGGGAGCCATGATAATGGCTTGGTGGAGACCACCTAGACAGCTGAAACTCCCACCCCCGCCAGGCAGTAACAGGGTACTACTTCCTCCCACTCCCCCTTACACAGTACCAGAGGTGGCCTTTTACCACTGCCCAGAAAAGTACAGAGGCCACCCCACTGCAGTGTCTATGGTGACCACATGGGAAGCTGGAACTCCGACGCTGGCCTGGCAGTCATGTGGCTAAGAAGAGCTCTGGTTAGTTCCAGATCAGAGTCTCTGTGTACACAGCCCAATACCACAGGGAAGCAGTTCTCAAAGGCTGTGGTATCTCAAAAGACACTATGGTATTCGAAGAGCTTTTGTTTTTATCTATCAGTATTTGCCATATTATAAGTTAAACTTTTTAAACAACGCACAAGTACACATTCTATCAGTCATCAGAGCAATAATATCATCACGCCTCCTACCCTCTGGAAAACTCCGCTGTACAGTCATAAGTGAATGAAACTGAAAATGGGAAACGACATCTTATTATTATTGTAAAAACTGTTTTGACCTTGTAGAGCCTGTGAAGACTCTCAGAGATGCCTGGACCACACTTTGCAAACTGCTGCTGTTGGGAATACTGTAAGTGGGTCCATGATGCAGAGCCATGCATTCCAAGGCATAGCTAGCAAACAAGAAATTTAAGAGCAGCAGAGAAGTTGACCACAGAATGACTTGCAGATTTGATATGCAAAGTGCAGTCCAAGGACCAGCAAGCAGCATCTATGCCTCCTGAGAATGTGCTCTACATAGCCAGAATCTCAGGCCCCACCCTAAACCAAGTGAATCAGAATCTTCATTTTAAGGAGATCTCAGATGGTTCATAAGCATATTAAAGTTTGAGAAGAACTGTTATAAACAACATTAAAGAACTTAGACTTTATCCTAGCCTGAAGGCAATGAAGAACCTGATTTATCATGACTAATTATGTATCATTCCAAAGGTATTATTAGGTAACATCCAAAGGACACTTAACCTAAACAAATGCCTTCAGAAACAATATTAGCATTACACATTACACAGCCACAATTACGTAACAGTCAACATCTTCTTTTACAAAAAACTTAATGTTTATTTTGAATTCTTACACAACTCAAAACTTGAAAATCAAATATATTCCCCAAATCATTTACTAAGAATCAGTGTGTATTAGTTTCAGCTTGTCACTAATTTAAACTCCCTAGAATACCACCAAGCCCTGTTCCCCCAACACTTCCTTCTCTCCCAATCCATCGGCTGTTTCCCTTCTCAATTACTGAGCAGTAATTCATTCATTACAGAAAAGCAAAGAAGAAACATTACTTTCTGATTTTCACAACACTAAACGCCCCTTTAGACACTGTTTTAATTATTGCCTAATACATGATCTCAGTTAGCAGGCATTCAGATATCAGCTGACTGATTTTAGTATTTTACCATTTACAGAAAACACCAGTTTTTCAAGTAATATTGGAAATATTCAAGAAACATTGGATTTTCTTGAAAATATTTCAAGAAATATTGTGGGGAGGGAAGTACACAAAGGTAAGTGTGATAAGCTTCTGACAATGCGAGATTCTACACCACACAGAAGAAAGTGCACGACATGACGACAATGTTTTTTATTTGCTGTGTGCTTAGTCTGGGATTTGCAGTTTGCTATTAGGTTGCCACGGTAACTTGCGCCTAACAGACACTGAAGGATTCTGCCTTTTAAAGTAGGAATCACTTTGTAATTTAATGATAATGGATATAAGTGTCTTGAGAGTTAAATACAGATTAAACCAGTAAAACTGCTTCCTAGGCTAAAGAGACATATAGAGACCCCCCCAAAAAATACTTTTAAATATTCTAGAATACACAAAATTGGAAGAAGAGCTCCTCTGGGATTTTCAATAGACCCACAAAGCTCTTCATAGCTTTTAATATTTATTTCCAAGAAAAATATCAGAATTAAGGAATGTGTCATTTCCCCTTCACAGGAACCACATACCATCAGAGCAGGAACAGTAACAAACATGGGTTTCAATAAAAGATAAGTTCAAGAAGGATCAATAACCAAGGGGTCATTACAGCAAGTATGTGCATAGGAAATTTGATAAGAATCAAATACATTTTAACAGGATTATAAATTTCTAGATTTTAAATTTCATTGTGAGCATCCAATAATTCATACTTCCCATTTATCAAAGTTGGAACTCATAACAGAGAGAAGAGACATAACAGAATTGGGATTCTCAATAAAACATCGTGGTTGTAAAAAGGCAAACTGCTGCTAGTTTTAAATCTGCTGTGGGCTGTTTTCTTCATCCCCAATTCCATTCCTTCCAACTACCACTGACACATTCATTGTGCATTAAATAGCCTTAATTTTGATGCACTCAATTAAGTAGGCATACTGGACTATATCATGAAATCATAGGAGGTGCAATAGATAATAATATATTTAAGTGAAAAAATTCATAAGTCCACCCATCAAACAATTCAAGATCAGCAAAACTGGGAAATACCAGAGAATTACAGATAATACATTTAAACACTCTGATTTATGTTTTAAAAACATCCCTGTGTCCTAAATGTAGAGGAGAGATGAAACAGAACATGGGAAAGAATCCAGTCTCTAACAGATAAGGAGCACTGAACAAAAAAAAGAAGGAACAGCAATATCAGAGATGACAGGAAGAGATGAAACCAAGAGCTTTAAAAGCCTGGGTGATGTGGGGGAACAGGATTAACATTACTGAATACATACTTAGCTTCTGAGAGAAATACTTTATGTATTTCCTTTAATCCTCAACACCCTTATCAATTGTCCTTACTTTACAAAAGCGGGCACTGAGGCTCAAGAGGACACTCGCCTAGGCTTATATAGCTATAATTTAGTAGAGCCCAGATCCAAACCCAGGTTTGTCAAAACCCAAAGTCAGCCCTGGCTGGTGTGGCTCAGTGGATTGAGTGCTAGCTTGCGAATCAAACAGTCACTGGTTTGAGTCCCAGTCAGGGCACATGCCTGGGTTGTGGGCCAGGTCCCCAGTAGGGGGTGTGTGAGAGGCAACCACACACTGAAGTTTCTCTCCCTGTATTCCTCCCTCCCCCACCTTCTAAAAATAAATAAGATTCTTTAAAAACAAAAACCAAAGTCAAACCTCTTTAATGGCCAGCTTCTGCCTGGCATGAACAACTGAGTTTACCTATCAGTTTAATTGTTTATAGGCTGTGAAATTGGCTATTAATCTGTTTGTCTTCCTATCTTTTGTTACTGAACAAAACTACAAAAACGATTCTATTGTGATGTGTCCACTCCAATGTTACTACGCTTTATAAAGTTTTATTTTGTGTTTAATTTTCAGAAACAATTTTCACACTTAATGCTAAATGTCATTATAAGTAGCCTGAGCAGGTTTGGCAGGGAGGGAGGGAGGATAAATAATGCAGTTATTTTGTTTGAAAACACTGAGTTCGAAGCCCTCCTGGGATATCGAAATGGAGAGGCCAGCAGGCAATTAAACATACTCTGTCATAGAGTTGATTGGGGAGTGGAGTGAAGAAAGCCACAGAAATTATTTTGAATTTGGCCATCAGCAAAAGTATGTTGAGTGAGAAAAGATGTATATCTCCTTAACTAGTGAATCAAAAATGCTAACATTAATTAGTGACTACACATGAACCTCAGGCATCGGGACTTCTAAGTATGTTTGTATGTAGAACTGCAGCATTTAAATGTGTTAAATATAATGCATACTATAATGCATTATTATTATGTGTTAATTCCTGAAAGTAAGCCAAGTACAGCTTTGATTAACTTTTCAGCTTTGCTCTAAAAATGATAGTCAAGATTTAGGCAGGTTTTATATAAAACTGTACATCTAAGCACTCAGGAAAATAAACCTTTAGAGAATAAAACCTTTTTTTCGCTGTAATAACTTTAATATGTCAATTGCACTTACTTTTTGCCAGGCTCAGTAAATGTCTTATATTATAGATAAATATAGAAATATAACTATAACTATCTCTTTCATTCTATCCTCCCCCAATATATTTCAGAATCTTGTGACTTAGGTATTACATTATTTTCTCTAATTACAGAAAAGGAACCGAAACTTAAAGAGGTGGTACCTGCTTGTCCAGGGTCACAAATCACTGTTCTGTCTTATTCAAAAACGTGTTTTTAAACAATATGTCTAGTGATCACCAAACTTTTTAGTACTTACACCCATTCCAGAAAAGAAATTCCGAATACACATTTCAACATAAAATTAGTACTCTGTATATTTCACACAATATTAGAACGAGATAAAGAAAATATAAGTAGGTCTAACATGCTCCCTCCCAACTGAGGGAGCTATCTTCAGGCCATTGCAAACGGTATTGAATAATTTAAAAGACTACACAGCAGCCTTCTAAGAGTCAGGGAGCGTGGACTTTACTTTTTCTTTTGAATATACATTCCAGAATAGCTTGTCTTTAAAACACTCGCTTTTAATCTCCTAGTCATGAAATATACTCAAGAGTAATAAGCGCTTGCATAACTTGTCTTCACAAATAGTTACTCTTCCTAGGAATCATCACAAGCCCTACGGGTTCTACAGCCCTTTCTCTACCCTTGAGTCCTGTGTTCCGTAATTCTCAATTGGGATTCTGCTCCAGTTCACCGCCACAAGAAAACAGGGGAAAGAACGGCTATCATAAAAGCTCCAAACATCACAATTTAATTTCCCTAGATAATACAGTTCGCACTTTCATGAAACTGGGATTTAACCACAAATCCAGTTTAAGTATTAGCTGCATACATTCCTTGAGCAAACATACTTGAGTTGCTTCTGGTGAGGTGATCATCAGATTCGTGGTAAGAGACCTCTTCCCTCCCGATCGCAACCTCATCCCCTTGCCCCTATGCCCCTCAAGCTACTTCTCAAAGCCAAAGGGCCTTTTGGGGCCGGAAAAAGAGTCCCACAGCCCGAACCCGGACTTGTACCGCTCGCCACCACTGCCGCCCGTAGCAGGGGCCCAGCGCAGATCCGCAAGTTTCCCGCGGCACAGGGGACCCGTACCGCCTGCAGAGAGGGCGCGAAGCTTTCCTCTGGCCAGCCCGCCCAGGCCCACGGGGACCACGCTGGACGCCGCGGCAGCTCTGGTGACCCGGGGACTATCAGACACGTTGGGGGATGCCCCCTAAGGTGTCAGTGACAGTGGGATGCAACCGGAGCAAGGGAGAGCGAAGGCGCGCACCCTCTCCCTACCTCGAACAAGTCGAAGTCTCCCAAAGGAACCCGATCGGCGGGGCTGTCGCGGTGCAACAGGGAGCGAAGGCCACCTGGGGGGGTGTCTCTGCCTCGGCTGGCCACCGTTGGCCCGCCGGGAACCGCGCGCCTGATGCGTGAGGAGGCAGGAGCCCGGCCGCCCCGGCGCCCACCCCGGGACGCTGCGCGCCTGCGCCCCGCCCCACCTCCCGCCGGGACTCCGCCCGCGCGTGCGCGGTCTGGAGTTTTCGCGCCACTGTAGGTTAAAGGAGGGGCCGGAAGTGCCCCTGGGCGGCGGGTGAAACTGGTTGGAGCTTGGGCTCGACCACCGCTGGACGCTGGGTGGTGTGTAGTGGGGTGCTGATTTGCCTAAGTGAAAGGGAAGATTACTCAGAGGCCTCGGCAACAACTCCACGCATGCGTATAGCGGACCGGCTAGGAGCCTGCGGCCGGGTCGGGGCAGGGGACAGTCACTTCCCGGAAGAGGCGGAACCGTGTCTGAGAAGGCGCCGAATTTGAAGGCCTTCCAGGAGCTTTCCGGGTCGCGGTACTAAGCCCCATACGTCTTAGCTTGGGAAAGGAAAGTTTTCCTCTCCTTATTTTTTTCCTTAGGAGAGTATTAAGTTCAAAAACTTGGAAGCAGCTATAGTAAGGATTCAGGCCAAACTGGTGCGTGACGGAGGGACGTCTCCCAAAACCAAGGAGAAAGGGTGTTCTGGGTAAGTCCCACGGATCCTGGGAGAGGCGGCACCGCCCGCTCCTTCCACTGGGTCCTTAGAATTGTGGGTTGGGGACGAGCTCTCTATTCGCGTCCCCGTCGCGTCCGGCCCTTCTGCAGAATCATCGTCGGCGGCTCCCGTGGTATCGCAGTGGGACAGCCGTCCCGCCGCCTCGCCGGCCCTGCGCTGACCTCCGGGGTCAGTGATGGCGGGGACTCGTCGTCGTCGGCTGCTACGTGCTCTGCCATCTCTGCCAAGGCCCCTGCGTCCTGAGTGTCCTCCCCTCCCCGCGAGCACACCGTGGGGCAACTCCCACGCCTGTTCTAGGCCCTGTGGGCAGACTGGGTGTTCCTCTTTTTCGGTGCTAACATGATTTGAAAATAACTTCCATTATAGCAGTTACCTTAAGGCATTATATGGTGGTTTGTATACAGTCGTTCTTGCCCGCGCGAGCTTGTGTTGTAAAGTCCCTCAATAAATACCGGGACTAATAAAACTTAAGTGCCTTGACTTCGCTGCCAGAGCTCTTGTCCACCCAACCTTAAGCCACCTGCAGTGTCTTTGCCCAAACTCTTCAGGTGGCATGCTGATCTAGACAAGGGCCGGTAATCTTTCTGTTTTCCTTTCCAGAAGGAAAAGGTGGCATTTGCCGCTACCCGGGTCCACCCCCACATAAATTAATGTCAGATGTCTGATAATGAAATTCCTTTCACCAAAGTCACCCTTTTACCTCTAAAAATAATCAGATATGTATTAGGTCTTATAATGGTCCTTGCCTTGATACAGTAAGTGTGACATGGTCTAAATTAAAAACACTGCAACATCTGGCCCAAGGGTTCTTGTTGGCAAACCAAGGGAAACATGGGGAGGTGCCCGCTTAGATGTCACTTCCTTTAGGAAGCCTTCCTTGAAGCCCTAGAGTTGGTAAGGCCCCTCTTTGTACACTCTCCTAGTTCACGCTCTCTACCTGGGTACCTGTACTTGTGCCATTGTTATAATTGTTTTTATCTCTAGTTTCATTTCCTCTACTAAGGTCCATAAATGCAGGGCTTGGTCTTTCATTAGTGTATCTCCAACATCTAGAAGAATTTCTGGTAAATAGTAGGCATTTAATAAATATTAATTGATAGCATAATTAAGACTGGGTTATGTTATGATTCAAGGTTTAAGCTAAATTCATATGAAAATAAAACTGATGAAGTAATTTACAAAATCCAGTGTTAATTAGGAAACAATGTGGGAAATCCCGTTCAGTACAGTTCTGTACTGAAGTAAGCTTTACATCATTTACCAGTCTTTATCTAAATGGGAGTAAGGTAATTTAAAGTATTTCCTGCATTATTGTTAGAATAAATTTTCTAATGTTTTTGCTTAATACTGAAATAAAATTGCAAAACTGTTGGTTTAATAAAATGTATTTTTGCATAAGTCAAACCATTGACCTCTTTTTATGTTTTTTAAATTTGATTCATTAGTAGAATCAGCAAGGTTCTGTGCTCTTCTCACCTCATTCAGTTTTATAATTAACCAATAAAAGCTTACTAGCTTTTAAGGAAGTTTTAGGAGCATAAATTGATTTATGGACACCATATGGTTACATCAAAGGATTTCTTTTTGTTTTAACCTGAAGTGAGTTTTTAAGCCCTTTCTTTAAACTAGAAATTCATGTTCTTTCTACCAAACTATCTGAAATAGAGTGATTGTTTTGTTTTGTTTTTTCTTAGTACCAAGCTACCAAAATTGGTCATGAAATTCAAAGAATCTTATAATCTTATAATTCATCTGGTTAACACCCCTCATTTTGGAGATCAGTTAAAAGTCTTCCTAAGGTTGTACAGCTAGTCAGTGTTATTATCCAAGACCAAAGTCCTAGGTTTCCTATCCCGAGCCCAGTGCTCTTTTTACTAAACTAAATAAATTGAAACCACTAATAGGTGATTAAGTTATTTGTTATGGGTTATTTTGACTTTGTTGATTCATGTAAGTAATCATGTCTCACGCTATTTCTTAAGAATTGTGAATGTTACAAAACTCCTTATATGTAACATGCATTGATTGCATGATCAGACTGACATCCATAAAATTGTTACATTATGAGTAGAGGCTAACCAAATCTCATACTACAAAAATTTCAAATTTCACCCCATTAAAAAAATAAAATGCATGGAAAATTATACATACTTTTGGGTGAGTTTTATGTGTAATATTTTTAAATTGATTACTGAGCTATTTTCAAGTAACCTCATCGGGTTGATCATGACCTCATGCAAGAACCATCTCTTCTATCTTTGACTGTAGTTGTACTTCAGTATCTACAAGCTGTGGCATTCTGTCTCTTTCTGGAACTTCACATGCTTTTCTTGCTACATAATGTTACTTCAGAGGCTGGTGCAAAGAAAGTGACGAGGAATAGAACAATAGATCATGAAAGTAAACATTTTGTACTAGCTGCCTTCTTAAAATATGTTATGATTTATTTAAAAAAAATATATATATGTATACATATTTCAGCCCTGGCTGGTGTGGCTCAGTGGATTGAGTGTGGGCCTGTGAACCAAAGGATCACTGTTCTATTCCCAATCAGGGCACATGTCTGGGTTGTGGGCCAGGCCGCCAGTAGGGGGCGCACAAGGGGTAACCACACATTGATATTGCTCTCCCTCTTCTCCCTCCCTTTCCCTCTCTCTAAAAGTAAATAAATAAAATCTTTATATTTTTCACATAGTTTTATCCCTTCAGAACTTTTGAGGTATTCTTTGATGATTTGCTTTTATGAATGATTTTCATAAGTAAATTAGACAACTTAGGTTGCAGAGCTACTGAACTGAAGATAATCTAAAACAGTATTTTAAAAGAATGTTCTAAATTACATCAAAGAATATTCATTGTAAATTACATTTAGAGCACATGGAATTTTACAGTAATCCTTTTTTTCCTTTTTTCCTTTTTTTGCATTTTGCAAGTGTCTATGAGGTAGCACCATATTTGGAGAAGTAAATTAATTAATTTGTGACAGAGGTTATGTCACCTTTAAGGAAGTTCGCTATCCATTGCCAGAGAGATGGTGTTTTTAATGTTTTAGGTTATTGAACAGTATGACGCTGGCTTCCAAGGAACAATGATTACGTGGGATAGAGGGCAGTGAAAAGTAGAAGCAGGGGCCAGTTGGCAGCCTATTATAGTTATATACAGGTAACACTAGGGGGGGTGTCATTAGAAGTGGGAATGTAGTATACATTTTGGAGGTAGAGAACTAAAAATGGTTAGGTTTTTGGCCTAAGCACTTGGGTATTTTGGGAAAGACCAGGGGTAGAACAGTTTTGAAGAGGTACTGGAATCAAGAATTAGATGCATATTGTGCATTCATGTGAAGAAAAAGTAGGGATTGAATGTTCCAGTTCAGAGCTGAGAGGAATTATGAGATGATGTGGGATGTTTTATGAGAAAGGGAGAGTGAAGAAAAGTTCCTTCATTGTAGAGTCTTCAAAGGGGACTTGTCAGTAATGTCCTCTCCTGTGTAGTTTGCCTCTGACTCAAAATATTCTTCCTGTAAGTCTTTCTGCTCACTTTCCATTCCCCATGTTTACCCCTGTCCTTTAAATATTGTTGCTTCGCATAGTTCCAATCCATTATTTTTTGTTAAAAGTTGTGAAAGCTATAAAAATTCTTGAAGCAATTCATGAAGACCTAGTAGAAATTCATTAATGGCAAGTTACAAAGAAAAAAGTATTCATTGGGGCATGTCATAGAGATTAGATTCTGTAAAAATGTCCTCTTGATTCTCATCATTTAGAGGAAAAAATGGGGTTAAGTATTTCACTATAACAGCAGTTCTTCCATGCTTATGAAGAAATAGCAGAGCATTACTACTTTACAGGAGTGTGCTTGGGGAGCGCAAAAGAGACTCAGCTTTTTCAAATCCATTTAGGTAGATATATGGGTACTGTAGGTTAAGATACCAAAGTGGTTTGAAAGGCTTTGAAACAGATTTAAAACTATGGTGACCAGAAGGATTAGCAATGAAACAGACATTTTTCTAGCACTGTCACTTAAAGGAAAAGTGGAAAAGAGAACACTTTAGTTCTGAGTTAATAACTCAAATTTTACTTTCTGAGAACTAACATAATTCTGTTACAGCTTTTTTTTCTTGTTGCCTATGTTATTTATACCAGTTGCTTTTAAGTAGACATTGTTACAGCATTGTATCTTTTGTTCATATTATAATAGAAGAATGAAATAGATGTCCTAGGTAGACATCACTGATATCTGTTCATCACTGATATGTTACAGACCCGTGCTAGGTCTGTAACATAACCATGGATGCTTATTCTTTAAACCAGGTATATTTCTGATGAAAGAAACTAAAGTAATATGAAGAATCAAGTTTTAAATGGAACGATAATGTTATAGTGAAGATATTATTTGTGGGCCTATTTAAAAGCACTGGTTAAAAAGCATTCTTTATCTTGCTTAAGGGATTCAATCTGTGGAAATCTTAATACATTATAGAATCTGTTCTAGGCTTGCTTTTTTCCAGGTATGGCTGCCCTAGTGAATAATATATTACATTAAAATTTTTACAAAATGATCTTAATGTGCTTGAAATATTAGAGAACTAGAATTTGTAAAATAAGTCTACCTCAGCATTTTTTAAATTTTTCCCCCACAACCCTCAGAAGGAATACAATCTGCATCGCAGTCTTATATATAAATGTGTGTTTGTAAGTGCCATCATAACACTGCACTATGGTTCAATCTTCATTTATTGCTGTATGTTTACGTATGTGTAGTCAGCTTGTGTAATCAAGCGTTAGAAACATGATAGGAAGGAGTGAACTTTAGAGCTAGAAGGGCCAGGGAAGAAAGATGCACTGTCTAAAACCATGTGACTCATTCCTAGGCATTCTGAAGGAGACCAGGAAATGTGGATCTCTCCGTGAGCTGTACGGAAGTCATACTTGATGTTCAGGTACTCATGAATTTGCAGTACATTGCTTTTTAATTTGACCTGTGAACTATATCCATATTTGCTCACTTAATATTTAGGGAAGGAGTAAATCATCTAAAGATTTCTAGTTTATTTTCCCAATACTTTACAGACAAGACAACATTTTGTAAACTTTTTTTAATCCTCACCCAAGGATATGTCTATTGATTTTAGAGAGAGAGGAAGGGGGAAAGAGAAACATCCATCAGTTGACTCCCATAGATGCCCCAACCTGGGATCCAACTCACAACCTAGGTATGTGTCCTGACTGGGAATCGAACCCACAACCTTTTTGATGTACACGATGGCACTCCCTCCAACCAAGTCACTGGGCTGGGGCTAAACTTTTTTAATTTGAAAAGTAACACATGCATATGGTTATTTAAAACAATAAAAAGCACAAAGGAATGTACTTTGAAGAGTAATTCTTCTCATCCTTCATATCTTTGGAATGAAGTAGGGTCATTTATTCAGAGGATGATAACCTGGATTGTATTTCTATAGTTAGACTGAATCTGCAAATGCTGCATAATATTTTTATCAAATAATAATACAGGAAAAAGAAAAAGATATAGAGGTTTTTAATAAGGAGAAACTGGCCTATAGAAAACCCCAGAGAGGCTACAATAGCAGAGTTTAAACCAATTTTGATTTTCAAATGTCACATTCATAGGAAATAGTTTAACATTAGTTTTCTTTGGATAGTGGTACCATTGGTAGTTAACAAAATTGTTTTCTTTTAAAAGATTTTTTTCCCACAATGAACATGTGGGACCTTGTAAATAAGCCAGTCAATGCTCTTTTTGAAAAGATAATTCCATATTCCTCCAACTCTGCATTTTCTGTCTTCATCACAGTTTTCCTTCATTAACCTCTTGATTTTTCCTTTGATGTGATTGCTTGTTTATATGTGTCCTTACCTTTGTTTTTTCTGTTTTTCCTGACCATGATAGAAGCTGTTCCTGTTCCCTCTGTAGCTGTGGAAATCAAGGAGTGGAGAAGGTAAATATGATTTACAGTGTCCATGTTTTTCTACACATCTTGCATTTATTAGCTGGAACAAAGCCAATTCTCACCTTTTTTTTTTTTTTTTTTGTAATTTTTCTTTTATTTGTTAAATGTCATGCAATATTCAGGTAACCATGTGAAAAATTTTGTTCTCAGTCACTGCTAAAGAGGATGTAGAAAAGAAGAGGAAAGAGTCTACAGCCATACCACCCTGAATGCTTCTGATCTCATCTGAAAAGAGGAAAGAATGAAGAGAAACAAGGGACCATCGACATTTGAGTTACATTAAATTTAAAGATAACTATTTTTCATTACTGTAGAGAAATGCATGTTTGATGACACACAAATTACTTTTAATTTGTTAGTTGCATCCACATTTTGTAGCCAGTGTATCATTTGCCACCATTTTTAATGTTTTAGGTGTTCTTGGTTCATTCCAAAAAGCTAACTCATGAAAGAATAGGGAGAATCCTTCTCTATGAACTATTCTTGACTAGCTTGTAACATATGCTTGAATTCCTGTTTTGAGCTTCTCCGTCCTTTGCACATTTTTGAAAAGTGTGTCAAGTAACTCCACATAACGAGAATGGGAGTGAATGACTTGTGGCAAATTTTGGAGCCTGTTAAGCAACATGTTCACTTGAATAGTCTTAGTGGGAAAACCATTGCAGTTGATCTGAGCCTCTGGGTGTGTGAAGCACAGACCGTCAAAAAAATGATTGGAGCCGTCTCGAAGCCCCACCTCAGGTATAGTAAAAGTTCTTAGAATGCCAGTGTCTGATTGCACAAGCAGTTGATGTCTTGGTTTGGAGATTTTAAAATATATTAATGTGTCTAGGTTTGCCATCTCTATATTGATGACTCACAGATTTGTACCTCAAACCTTCTGAGCTCCACACTAACATATCTAGCTGCCTATTTAGCATATCCACTTGGATGCTTTGGAGACTGAAATTTGGCAGCCATTCTCTCCCTGTTTTACCTCGCCCCATGTCCAGTCTGTCAGGAAGTCTTGTCAGTTCTCCTTCCAAAATATACTTCTGTGTGTGTTCGTAAACTTCTCTCGATGTGCAGAGGTGCCACCTCTGTGTATGCCAGTGTCATCTCTTACCTGGACTGCTGAAATGACAAATGGCTTCCCACCTTCAGCTCTTAGCCTCCTCCTCCTCCAAACTGTTTTCCACACAGCAAATCAAATAATCATAAATCTCTGTTGCTTAAAAACATTCAGTAGTTTCGCAGTCCAGTGAACATAAAATCATGTGACTAAAATACAGCACGGAGCCTTTTAGGTACTGGTCTGATACTCTTGCCATTAATGTCATACTGCTGTGCTGACTTTTGCTGTCAGTATATGATTAATATGTTAACTAATTTTTATATTTCAGGAACTTATTTTTTCGTATCTCACATTTAACACTAATGGATGTAAAGTTGGTATTTGTTATGGAAGGGGAACCCCCCAAACTGAAAACTGATGTCATGAACAAGAGGAATCAGACTCGATATGGGCATTCTGGAAAAACATGGTCTCAGAAAACAGGGAGATCACATTTCAAATCAGTGTTAAGAGAGGTGAGCATTTGGATCTGATTTAATAATTCTGATTTGAATTGGAGAGAACATTTTACTTTAGTAAAAATTATTATACAATTCTCTTTAATACTCACTAGCCTTATTGTATATAGAAGGCCAGTATGGATGGAGAAGAGAGTTTATATTTTGAAGTGAAACTGACCCAATTTCAAGTCCATGGTTCTGGCATCTTGAAACTCCAAGGTGTTCTGCAAGATTTTTAATTTATATCTGCCTCATTTCCTATTCTATGCAACGAGGATAGTAATACTTTGCAGGGATGTAGTGAGAATTAGAGAAAATGTCTAAATGATATCTAAAGCAACTAGTACATAGTGGGGACTTGATACATGTTACCGTTTATGACATCTTTCCCATTTAAATAATTCCCAGAACAAAGATCTCATTAACTCATACTTCACTCATCCATGACCAGTGATTGTTTGTATATTGAATACACATTTGGCTTTCCTTGGGGTTTTGTAATTTTTAAAAGTATTGATTGTTATATTTTAATATATTTGTATATTACATATAAAAATGTTTTATATTTTTATAAGTTAAGAAATTATCCATAAAATATAATGTTAAAACAATAGGAAGCTACTATTATTTTGTCTCTTTTCAAATGTATATATTTCTAAAACTTGCCATGATAGTGGCATTACAATTTTGATCTTGGATTTTTCTTTTTTTTAATATATTTCATTGATTATGCTATTACAGTTGTCCCATTTTCCACCTTTATTCCCCTCCGTCCTGCACACCCCCTCCCACCCACATTTCCCCCCTTTAGTTCATGTCCATGGATCATATATATAAGTTCTTTGGCTTCTACATTTCCTCTACTATTCTTACCCTCCCCCTGTCTATCTTCTACCTACCATTTATGCTACTTATTCTCTGTACCTTTCCCCCCTCTCCCCATCCACTCCCTCACTAATAACCCTCATGTGATCTCCATTTCTGTGATTCTGTTCCTGTTCTATTGTTTGCTTATTTTGTTTTTATTGTTGTATTAGGTGTGGTTGTTAATAACTGAGTTTGTTGTCATTTTACTGTTCGTGTTTTTTATCTTTTTTTCTTTGATAAGTCCCTTTAACATTTCATATAATAAGTGCTTGGTGGTGATGATGTCCTTTAAATTGACTTTATCTGGGAAGCACTTTATCTGCCCTTCCATTCTAAATGGTATCTTTGCCAGATAGAATCATCTTGGATGTAGGTCCTTGCCTTTCATGACTTCAAATATTTTTTTCTAGCCCCTTCTTACCTGCAAGGTTTCTTTTGAGAAATCAGCTGATAGTCTTATAGGAACTCCTTTGTAGGTAACTATCTCCTATTCTCTTGCTGCTTTTAAGATTCTCTCTTTATCTTTAATCTTGGGTAATGTAATTATGATGTGCCTTGGTGTGTTCCTTCTTGGATCCAACTTCTTTGGGACTCTCTGAGCTTCCTGGACTTCCTGGAAATCTATTTTCTTTGCCAGATTGGGGGGGGTTCTCCTGCATTATTTGTTCAAATAAGCTTTCAATTTCTTGCTCTTCCACTTCTCCTTATGGTACCCCTATGATTTGTATGTTGGAACTTTTAACGATGTCCTGCAGGTTCCTGAGCTTCTCCTCATTTTTCTGAATTCTTCTTTCTTCATTCTGTTCTGGTCGAATGTTTATTTCTTCCTTCTGGTCCACACCGTTTATTTGAGTCTCAGTTTCTTTCCAGTCACTGTTGGTTCGCTGTACATTTTCCTTTATTTCACTGAGCATAGCCTTCATTTTTTCCTATAATTTGCGACCATACTCAACTAATTCTGTGAGCATTCTGATTACCAGTGTTTTGAACTGTGCATCTGATAGGTTCACTATCTCTTCGTCGCTTAGTTGTATTTTTTTCTGGAGCTTTGATTTGTTCTTTCATTTGGGCCTTTTTTTTTTTTTTTTTGTCTTTGGCATCCCTGTTATGTATAAGGGGTGGGGCCTTAGGTGTTCACCAGGTCAGGGCAACCACATCACTGCATTGTGGCACTGTATGTGGAGGAGGGGTCCGAGAGGGAACAGTGCCGCTTGCTCCGCTCTCTGATGGTTTTCAGTCACTTCCCCCAGTACCCACAATCAAATCGGGCCCTTCTAGTGCTGATTCCTGGGTGGGTGGCTTGTGTCCGTTCTGGGGCCCTGTGGGTCTCTCCCACAAACTCTCCTATGAGTCTGGGAGTTTCTCCTGCTGCCATCTTAACCCCCACAGGTGTTTTCAATCAGAAGTTTGAGGTTTTATTTCCCCATGCTGGAACCCTGGGTTGTGGGTCTGTCTCGCTCCCCAGTTGTTCCTCCCGGTTCATCTGTATTCAAATGTGGGATTGCCCGATCTGCAATCCACCCCCTAGCCAGGTCTGCCAGCTGCCACCTTGCCGTGAGTCCTCTCTGCCCGTCTCCACTCCTCTTACCTGTCTGGATGGATGTTTTTTCTTTAATTCCTTGGTTGTCGGACTTCCATACAGTTCAATTTTCTGTCAGTTCTGGGTTTTTTTGTTTTTAAATTTGTCGTCCTTCTTTTAGTTGTGCAAGGAGGCACAATGTGTCTACCTATGCCTCCATCCTGGCCGGAAGTCTGGATTTTTTGATTAATGGATCATAGCCATACTTTCCTGTTGCCACATTCTTTTGTGACCAATTGTGCAACATGTGTGAGGCTATGAAATCATTCCCCAGGATTGAGTATATTATTTATTTTTCAGCTTTTCTATTATATGTGAAATTATGATGGACATTTTTTTTGATTTTTGGATTTTTCTTGTGATTTTGGATTTTAAAATAAAGTTACTAAAACTGGGATAGATGGACGAAAGCTTAGAAATGATTTTGTAGCTCTTGCCAATTTTTACCAATATAGATATGAGATAAGGAATTTCAGTGTACCTACAAGACCACATTAAGTGATGAGGTTTATCTTTGTATTATTAGTATTCAAAATCAAAGATATTTCTTTGTTTATATAATACATATAAAACATAAGTACATAGTGAGTATGTACTGGTCTTTTAATGGTAAGGTTAACGCTTAACCTAGTTTTAGTCCCTCAGTGGATAATGGCCATCATGTCTTTGCCCTGGTTATCTCCTGAGGTTTTGATTTTTTTTTTTTTTTTTTTGTTCAAGTTCTTTAAGTATTAAGGATATAAACTTTTTATCGTATTTGCTTTTAATTCATATCCCTGTTTTTATTTTTTATTTTTTCATTTATTTTTTTATTTTAATTGTTGTTCTTATACAGTTTTCTGTCTTCTACTCCCATCCCACCGCCCCAGCCCTCCCCAGCTCCCTCCCATTTCCACCCCCCCACATATCCCTGTTTTTAATTGTGGTTAAAACTTTTATTTCTTTTTAAAAATCATTTAATAAATTAATAATCATTTCCTCAGTATTTATTCTCAGGTGAGTTTAAAAAAGTAGTTTTCCTTCAGTGTTCATTCCACCTTAATAACTCTCAATAGTTGAGGAGAATATCTGTACTGGATTCTCATTATTTTTTATAAGTTACTGGAAATAACCATTGTCCACCTACTTAGAGCATTAAATACCCAGTATAAAGCAAAAAGATGTCTATCTGTTTTTGAGAAAATTGCCCCATTCCTATTTCTTGTGGCAATTGGGGTATTCCTGGCGTTCTGTTCGGTGTTACTTGTCCATTATTCATTTTCATATGTCTGTACCCTCAGTTACTAGGCCCTACTTCCTCCTAGTTCCCTGCCAACTTTTATGTATAAGCATATAAAACACAAATTAGTCTTCTTCAATACCATGTCTACCCTGTGTGACAGAGACTTGGGGCACGGAAATTTACAACCAGCATCATCACAAATTCCATGCTGGTTTTTGAAGAGTTGGAATGACAAATGGCACAGGAATCTGAAATAACTTTCAAACTTTTTGTTTATTACAAAGGATACTTCCTGTCTAGAGGAAGGTCAAAGCAACTGTAATGTTGCAATAAAACAGTAACTGTAATAGAACTGTTTCCTGAAAACTAACCTTTTTGTCTGACATGGTACTTTGTCTTTTTGAACCTTGGCCACACTGGACAACATCCGGCAGAGGTTTTTCTTATGTAACACAGCATGCAAGTAATTGATCTGTTAAAGCAAAAGAGAGGGTATTTATTCTGTCAGTCTCTACAAACTAGTGGCCTTGTTTCTTCACCATACCCAGTATTCCCCACTGATAGAATCTGAGAATTATACATGACAGGAAAGAGTACACTAGGCTGTAAGACTACATACACTATACACTGCTCAGTTGGGTTAAAGTCATAATCCAGAGGAAACTCAGGATTATTTATGCATCAGCAAATTAACAGGAACATCCTGCATAGATACGTGACTTCCTAGGAACACACCGCCAACGACTGACCCCTGTGGTTTCCCACAATCTGAGAGTTTCGTTATCCAGAAGGGATGATGTGAGGAAAAGAAGAGAACTTTGAGGCCTTTAAGACAAAATTGTATGATAGCATCTTCGTTGGAAGACTTCATATTAGGTTGGCCATCATGTGAGAAGAATTTTTGTAGTTTTACAGATGTAAATCTTAATGAGATTAATTATTAAATCAATTAAAGATATTTCCAGAGTCTTAAGATACCATTGAGCAAAATAATGAACATTGAATATTCATTATTCGTTACTTTCTTGTAGTAATTTAAATTAATTTTCAAGATCAAGTATGGATTACTTCTTAATCAACATTAAGAATGTTTAACTTTTTATAACAATTTTAAAACAACACAAAAGTAATCTGTCATTTATCTTAAATAGTTACTTAGCTCTTAGCCAATCTTATTTCATCTATTTTCCCCCATCCCCTATTTCCACATTTTCTTAAAGCAGATCTCAGATATAATAGTTTCACTTAGTATTTCAGTACCTTTGTCTAAAAGATGAGTCTTAAAAAAATAAATAAAAACATAACCACAAATTTTTGTTACCACACAAAAGTTCAGCAATCATTCCTTAATACTATAAAGTATTCATTGTTCAAATTTCCAATCATTTCTTAAATATCATAATTTGTAAAACACCTAAATAGCTACTCTTAATATTTATAATATAGAAAAATAAATTAAACACTGAAAAAAATAGCAGTAAAAATATT
Source organism: Anoura caudifer (assembly GCA_004027475.1). Classification (NCBI taxonomy): domain Eukaryota; kingdom Metazoa; phylum Chordata; class Mammalia; order Chiroptera; family Phyllostomidae; genus Anoura; species Anoura caudifer. Next base: position 825,086 of record PVKU01000032.1, read on the forward strand.
CTTGGAACCCTGGTCGGGTAGTTCAGTTGGTTGGAGCATCCACCCACCTATGCACTAAAAGTTTGCAGGCTTGATCCTGAGTTGGGGTTATGGGTCTAGCACAAAAGGCAGGCAACCAATGGATCTTTCTCACATTGATGTCTCTCTCTCTCTCTCTCTCTCTCTCTCTCTCTCTCCCCCCCCCCCCCCCCCGCTTCCTCTTTCTCTAAAATCAATAAGCATATCCTCAAGTGAGGATTTGATTTAAAAAAATAAAATGTGCTTAGATTTCTTGCATCTACTTTTCAGTGTCTTGAACTGCTGGAATGCTTAGGCATCCCCTGGGTCCAGGCTGCTGGGGAGGCTGAAGCTATGTGCGCTTACCTCAACGCCCGTGGTTATGCGGACGGCTGCCTCACCAATGATGGCGATGCTTTCCTTTACGGAGCCCAGACTGTTTACAGGAATTTCACTATGAATGCTAAGGTATTTTTCTTTCTCTGTCAGCTTTTGTTTTAAAAACTAATTTTAAAGGGGATTATTAAATGATCAAATAAAAAAATTCCTGTAAAGTGCTTACCATAGTGCCTGGCACATAGCAATGGCTACATAATATGTGCTGACTGTTACCATTGCCACATAGTTCATTCTCTTCGAAATGTGGATCTCTCTCCTGAGGGCTTAAGGTGTTTCACATACTGTAACTGTAAATCAGTCTTAACAATATTTTATAAACTTGCATATGGAATTTATTGCTTTGACCTACAAGTTCAACTTTTAGTAATTTATCCTCAAAAACACCTCCAAATATGCTAGGAGAGATGTACAAGGATGTTATTTGCAGCAACGTCAGTAATAACAAAACTGTGACAAACAACCCAAATGCCCACTGATAGGAAAAGTAAATACTGCCACGGTTCTCAGTGAGAGAGGTACTGCTAGGGGACGTTTTGGTTGTAACTGTACGAGCTTGGGCAAGGGAGACTATAGGCATTTGGTGGATTGGAGCCAGGAAAGCTAATCCTCTTGCCAGACAATTCTGTTGTCTTTGAAAATGCTAACAGTGTACCCGTTGAGAAACACTGCCTCAGAGTGCATACAATGTAAGAGTAAGCAGTTATTAAAACGGCAGCGTTATTCACATTAAAGATACCAGATGTGTTAGTGGGTAAAAGTGTTGCCAAGTAGTTCTTTCATATAATCCTGTTTTTACTTAAAATACTGTTAATAATGAATATTTGTATATGTGTGGTAAAGAAAATGTTTTTTTGAAGAATATGTACCACATTGTTAATAATGTTAACTTGAGATGATGCAATTACAGGGAATATTTACTTTCAGTAATATACATTTTACAGGGTTTAGTTTTTTTTTGTAAGATGAAAACTACTTTTATATATATCAAAAAGCAATAAAGAGGGGAAAATGAATACTATAATTTTTAAGCCATTTTGAAACTATGACTTTATTTCCAGCTGTTGAAGTGTTAGATTCTATGAAGATTCTGGTGATCAGGATAATTTCCCTGTTTAAATGTTTAGGAATAAATAAACATTTAGAGACAACTTTGACACATTTATTTTTTGCAGTGTTGTTTAATGCATAAATATTTACTCTTTGAAGATTAAACCTGTACTTTCTTCTAGGACCCTCATGTTGACTGTTACACAATGTCATCCATCAAGAGTCAAATTGGTTTGGATAGAGATGCTCTGGTTGGACTAGCAATACTACTGGGCTGTGATTATCTTCCAAAGGTACACTAAAATTGTGTTTATTTACTATTCATAGTGTGGGGTTTTTTGGTACCTTACAATCTGCATAATTATGAATGTAATATGGTTATATGATTAAGAATCTAATTTATAATTTTAGGCATTATAAATTATTCAATAACAAAAATCATCAGCATTTCAAGTAGCATTAAAAAGCTGGCCCATTGTGGCACTGAATGTTGTAAATGAGGGTAGAATAATACCTATTATCACAGCTTGAATCTCAGTAAACCATTGCTCTAGAATCCCATTCAAGTCCAGCTACCCTTTTAAAGAAATAAAGGAATTACTCTTTTCTTGTATCATGCCAGTGTTAGTTTCTATCACTGTTTCATCTATTTTTTGGTTTTCATTCTTTAGCTTTCCAGCTTGTGCACATGCTCAGTGTTATTACTGTTGCTAGGCTACGTGATTATTGGGGTAAGCCATTCATCCTTCCATGCATCTGAGCCTTACATTCAGTTGTGTTCATGAAAATCTTTCATTTGTATCTTAAGGTGCACAGTATATACTCTGTAACAAATAGCTATAATAAGTGAGTGATGAATATGAACTACAAGGATAACTCCATTCTTATATACTCTATTTAAAAATATAAAATGACTTGTGTTGTAGCTCTTGATATGTAGTCTCATTATTATGTCCCTACTGATCATCACTGTATTCTTACTGAATCTCTCATTATGCTATGCTGTATACTCTATTCCCAAGAAGGAGGACATTCAACTTTTTTTAGGTAAAGCCTAGGAGAGAGGAACAATAGCAGAGAAGTCAAATTATTAACCCTAATTTCTCATTTATGTCATCAGTGACCAGATAGAGAAATCAACATTTTTTTTAAACTAGTAAGTAAAGGAAGCAGGAGAAAAGAAACTTATAAATAATATAAAATAATTATTTTATTATAATTGTAATTCTGAAATAGAAATTTTCTATTTTCTCTACGTAATTATATCTTAAATACTAGAAGCAGCCCAATGTTAAATGTAAGAAAAAACTGCAAACTCACAGAAACCAACTTTAGCTCTGGCGGTGTTACATTATGCATTAATTAGCCTTAGCTATTTTGAGCATTTGTATCCTTTGTAACCAAAACTGCCATCTGTTTATTATTGTTCTACTTAAGGATTGTTAAGACTATGTACTAACATGATTTGTCTTCAAAGAATTTAAGAGGTAGATAAATGCTAATAAAAGAAGGGTGATACCCAAAATATTTAGCAACTGGTATGCCAAAGACATAGGCTTACGGTCGCCCTCTGCTGTGCCATGTGCTGTTGTTACTTTAGTAGCAGGATCCTGCTGGGCTGGGCAGGGGATTCAGGTTTGAGGAGAGACCCTTCTGCCAGCAGGCACTCAGTATGCTTGGGGGATACTTCTAAACTGGTGTGCCTATCCAAGTGCATATCGGCTCTACGGCAGCCCTGCCTGTGAAGACGTACTCATAAACTTTGGTAGGGACTGGAGGACTTAAACCAGAAGTTGTCATGTGAATATACATTTATTGGGTTGGAGCTTGTTCTAGTTTTCTTAAGTTATTAATGTTCAGAGTTAACTTGGAACTCTCCTTTGTTCTCTTTTGACATCTGGGTCTTTAAATATTAAATGTTCATATTAAATGAACATGCTTTTTCCTGATTACCAATATAACATAAAGTTAGGTCAAATTAAAATATTATCCAAGTACTTAACGAAGAAAGTGAATGCCCTCTAAAATTCTGTTCCTCCTTGCCCTAAAATAAACACTGTCAGTGGTTTGGTGTATAAACCCTCTGATTTTTTTCTTTGCATAGATTAACAATATAATTGTTATGTAATTTACAAATCTAGATCACACCATAGGATATTCTGTGGTTTTCATCTCACGCACAGCAATGTATCTTGCACATCTTTTCCTGTCATTGGGTAGTTATCTCGTTCTTTCAGCTACACATTCTGTTGAATGGACTTATTGTACTTTATTCGTTTCCTAATGATTAACATGTGAATTTCTTTTCTCACTTTCTGAAAGGGGGTCCCTGGTGTTGGAAAAGAGAAAGCACTAAAACTTATACAGATTTTGAAAGGGCAGAGTTTACTTCAGAGGTAACTAAAAATTATGTTTTCTTGTGGCATTAGCTTTTATTCTTGTTGAATTTAATAGTGAATATTACCAAAAATACTGTGCTTTTCAAAAAAAGTGTTTAGTGTTTTTAAACTAATTTATATTTTTATTTGAAATTATTTATTTTTATTTATTCTGAAGTTTTCCAAAGAAAAGATGAGAGTATATATTCTAAGCCATACTATATTTTTTCAATATTATTTATAACACAAGTAGTAAAATGTCAAATGTGTTTATTTATGGCCATTGGCATTTGCCACTGGCTATTTTAGACTATTTGACCACCAAGTAAAGATAATATGACATTAAAGTAATATTATATTTTAAATTATTTTTATTATAAAATACTTCATATTGAATGTATTTTTATGAAGTGCTTGACATGTTACATATATGTAATAAGTAACATTGCACTTGATCAAAATTTTTACTGATCTGCCCCTCTATAATCATACATTTAGTAGTACATTAATTCAGATTAATTTAGACTGTACTATTTAACAATTCATGACAATTAAATATGGAATATATTGAAATTTACAAACTAGTGTTTAGTTTTGAAAGCATGTCAATTATATTTACTTGATAAAGCAGTGATTTATAAAAATTAATATTAATGAGGAGAGAGTATAGTGACTAAGGGAAAAAACGAGGACACTGAAGACTTAAAGCAGCCTTGGCCTGTACTTGGATTAGGTTTGAGATGGTGAGTGCATGAAAGGAAACATTAGTTGTGGGAATCAAGAAGGAATGACCAAGGAAACAATTTCAAATCACTGTGCTCTTTCCTGTAATACTTCTCTTTCAGCTGTAAAGCTATTGATAGAGCTAAAACTTCGATAAATTCACTATTGCTATCAGTGGTTACTGTGCCAAAGCAGGGAAAAAGGGTGTACTTTCGCATGGAGGTGAGTTCAGGAATTATTTGGAATTGTGAAAAATAATAAAAGAAGGAAAAATAAGCAAATATGGTCCTTGGCTAATTACAAATCAATCTTACTAAAACAGTTTCAGCAATTTTTGTAATTTTGGCAACATTTTATTAAATATTGGTCCTAACATTTGAAATTATATTTCTTGTTATAATTACCTTGTTTTAGTTTTTATTAACTTAGACTGACTTTCCCCCTTTTATTCACTTTTGAAGCTCCATTATTTATCTAACAGCCAGCAGCAATAAATGCTAATTGTTAGCAAGCTTGTACTTGGTCTTGGTAGTATATGAGTTACAAATTCCAAGAACTAAATACTAACTCTCAGTGCCAGTTACCACACGGTAAACTGAAGAGGTAATTTAGTTTTTCATTAAACTTTAACTTCTGTAAGTAGAGGAACAATTCAGAACTTATATTTTATGATACTGTTTAACTATCCTCTTGGTAGTTTTATGTTGACGTGGAACTTTAGCCAAAAACTAACTTTTATTTAGTAGACATTTTAGCAGTAATACACATTTTCTTAACATCTTTTATTAAACAGGTAATATTCTTGCTGTTTGCATGAGAGATTAAGAAAATGACAATTTCAAATGATCTGGATTTTTAAACAGTTCTTACCCAAAAGCTTAATCTTTTATTTAGTTTTATACTTTGCCCTTCACTCTTATTTGGATACATAGAAGTATTCATGTACATGATTCTGTTTGTTTTATACTCTGGCACTTAGAAAAGATATAAAAAATAGATGTATACAAATCATTCTCCCTACATGTGTGCCTAAGTGAAGATTGTTTTTTTTTTAAAAAAGGCTCAATGAATATATGAATACACACACATACTCTTCCTTCTTCCTCACCCTCTCTCTGACACTCTCTCTTCCCCTTGTTGCAATTCTTCTGTCCTTGGGGCACATTTAAAATTGAGGTACATAGATTAAGGACTTTCCCTGGTTAGGCGAGCAACTTTATCTACCACAAAAGGGAAAATAAGTTGACAGGTGGAAGGGAACAGATTAACCTGGTATTTGAGAACATGACATTTTGGTGATCTTGGTTTGTTTGTTTTTCCTTTTTGGCTTTGTTTTGCTTTTTTTTTGTTCGATGTTTTTTGTTCTTTTTAAAGCCATTTTCTTTTAAAGGTTTACTCAGTGGAGTGAAAAATCTTGTTACTCTAATCAGCAACCGCTAGCTACTAAAAAACCAGCTCATTGCTCTGTGTGTTCTCACCCAGGTAAGCAGACATAGGGAATGGTATCTTGGAGCATTAGTGACGGATACCCACTTTTTCATGCCTGTTAGTATAGGTACATTTTAAATTCTCTTCCCCACTGGAGTGAGCATCCTCAGAGTTAGGAATTGTGTCCCACATACATAGTAGGCACTCAGTAAATGTTGGTTGAATGAAATAGTGTAATGTAAATGGTAAATATAGAATGTGCAGTTTCAAACTATGAATCCAAGTTACTTAGATCTTAAAATTATGTTTTTAATATAGAAATCCATTATAGGGAAAATTGTGCTAATAGTCTTAGAGGAAAATGGCATTGAAACTATTTCTATATCAGTGGTTTATATACTTAAATGGTTCTTAATTGTCCTATTGTTCATTTTCTTTGTGTGAAGATAGTGCCTCAAAACTAATTTCTAAAACATGTTCATTACTATTGAAAGTGGCTTGGTTTCTCTTCATTTATTTTGGTAAAAATAAATAAATGTCACATACATATTAGAGTAGAAAGGTCTTTCACTGTCAGGAGAGATTGAGAGATCATATTAGCTCAACTTTTAAGAGAAATTCTGCTTTATCTATTTGTTTTAATATGTTTTCATTAACATTATTACATTATAGATGAAATAATGGAAGAAATAATTTTTTTATAGATTAGGTTCCATTTTGTAGTTTCTTGATACCTTATAAATGACAATTTTAGGTCACATCAATTATGTATGCTCTTCTGTATTCTCAGAGCAATGTTGACAGTGATCATGCCTTCCCTTTAGAAGGAACTAGGGCCCCATGCCTCTGCCTCAGTCATAATTTGTTCATGTTCCGATCATAGTTTAAAAATACTTATACAGGAACTGAGAGCAAGACATTACAAGAGGTAATTAGCTGTCATATTCTTTTAATATTCTCATTAAGGAAACCACTTCATGAATTATTCTAGTAGGTAAATAATCTTTTTTAATACTAATAACTATAACCTACTTTTGCATTTAGCTATCAAATTAATTCCAAAGTTTTCCATTGGTGATTATTATGAATGTATAATTTTAAGTCACAAACTCATACTTTCAGATTGAAGAAGGATTTAGAGAAACAAAGAAATGTCATGATAGTAATAGCTCAGGATCTACTTCACCCTAAGAATTACTATTGTGTGCATTAGTTTATTAAACCTAAATGTATTGAGACCCTTCTCTAAGCCAGGTACTGTGCTAGGTGGTATTCATTTAAAGTGTACGTAGAAGATAATTCTAAAAAGCAAAGGAAAGCATCCTTTTTTGTATCTCCCTAAAGGTTCACCTAAGGATCACGAATGTAATGGGTGCAAATTCTGTCCCACTGGCCGATGCTGTGAACCACACGATTATGAACGCTGTTGTCCTTGTGAGTGGCACCAAGCAGAGCACGATAGGCAGCTGGTTGCACTAGAGAGCAGTGTTAAGAAGTATGTTTTGTTTTTTAACTCTTCTTCTCTGGCATGACCTATTTTATACACCTGTGGTTGAATTGTTTCCATATAACTTTTCCATACCTAAATTAATAACATTTCACAAAATCCTTTTCTTGATTCTGTTAAAACATTAGGCTATCTCAGAAGATAGTAATTTAATAGTTATTCAAAGAGAAACTTGATGACCGGGATACCATACAAGGATATTTTTCATTAAGAGGAGACTGGATGAGACAGTTTTAGAGTCTGATTGTATTAATAACATTTATATAATTTATTTTCAGAAAAGCTTGCAGTTGTGAGGGATTCCCATTCCATGAGGTAATAACTAATTACTCGTGTGTTTATTTTAGAGGCTTTTTTATTTTTATTTTTTTAAATTTTATTATAATTGTTGTTCTTGTACAGTTTTCTGTCTTTTATTCCCAGCCCAGCCCACTGCCCCAGCCCTCCACACCTCCCTCCCCCCTAGTTTTTGTCCATGTATCCTTTATACTTGTTGCTCTAAACCCTTCCCCTTTTCCCCTGAAATTCCCTCCCCTCTCCCCTCTGGTGACTGTCAGCCTGTTCTCAATTTCAGCGTCTTTGGTTATATTTTGCTTATTTGTTTGTTTTGTTGATTAGGTTCCTGTTAAAGGTGAGATCATATGGTATTTGTCTTTCACCACCTGGTTTATTTCGCTTAGCATAATGCTCTCCAGTTCCATCCATGCTGTCGCGAAGGGTAGGAGCTCCTTCTTTCTTTCTGCTGCATAGAATTCCATTGTGTAAATGTACCATAGTTTCTTGATCCATTCATTTACTGATGGGCACCTAGGTTGCTCCCAACACTTGGCTATTGTAAATTGTGCTGCTATGAACTTTGGGGTGCATAGGTTCTTTTGGATTGGTGTTTCAGGGTTCTTAGGATATAATCCTAGCAGTGGAATTGCTGGGTCAAAGGCAGATCCATTTTTAGTTTTTTTAGAAAATTCCACACTGCTTTCCATAGTGGTTGTACCAGTCTGCAGTCCCACCAACAGTGCACTAGGGTCCCCTTTTTTCCACAACCTCTCCAACACTTGTTTGTTGCTTTGTTTATGATGGCCATTCTGACCAGTGTGAAGTGGTATCTCATTGTGGTTTTAATTTGCATCTCTCTGATAGCTAGTGATATCGAGTATCTTTTCATGTGTCTCTGGATCCTCTGTATGTCCTCCTTGGAGAAGTGTCTGTTCAAGTCCTTTGCCCATTTTTTAATTGGGTTGCTTGTCTTCTTAGAGTGGAATCATGTAAGTTCTTTATATATTTTGGATATTAAACTCTTGTCTGAGGTATCATTGGCAAATATGTTTTCCCATACGGTTGGTTCTCTTTTTATTTTAATACTGTTTTCTTTGGCCATGCAGAAGCTTTTTATTTTGATGAGATCCCATTTGTTTATTCTTTCCTTTATGTCCCTTGCTTTAGGGGACATATGAGTAAAAATGTTGCTGCATGAAATATCTGAGATTTGCCTGCCTCTGTTCTCCTCTAGGACTTTAATGGTGTCACGGCTTATATTTAAATCTTTTATCCACCTAGAATTTATTTTTGTGTATGGTGTAAGTTGGTGCTCGAGTTTCATTTTTTTTTTTTTTTTGCACATTCTCCCAACACCGCTTGTTGAAGAGGCTATTTTTACTCCATTTTATGTTGCTGCCCCCTTTGTCAAATATTAATTGACCGTAGAGACTTGCATTTATTTCTGGGCTCTCTGTTCTATTCCACTGGTCCATGTGCCTGTTTTTATGCCAGTACCAGGCTGTTTTGAGTGGCTTTGTAATACAGTTTGGTATCAGGTGTTGTGATCCCTCCTACTTTGCTCTTCTTTCTCAAAATTGCAGCAGCTGTTCAGGGTTGTTTATGGTTCCATATAAATTTTTGAAGTGTTCAATGTCTGTAAAGTATGCCATTGGTACTTTAATAGGTATTGCATTGAATCTGTAAATTGCTTTGGGTAGTATGGACATTTTGATGATGTTAATTCTTCTGATCCATGAACACGGTATATGTTTCCATTTGTTTGTGTCTTCCTTGATTTCTTTCTTCAGTGTTGTATAATTTTCTGCACATAGGTCTTTTACCTCCTTCAATTCCTATTTTCTCTTGCTAGGTTATCGAAGAATTCCTTTTGAACAAGGATAAATTAGTAAAAGTAAACAAGTACCGAAGACCTGATTTATTATTGTTTCAGGTACCTGAAAATAAGTTCTTTACAATATGAAGTTGGATACTAGGAAGATGAGAAGGGATAATCACTTTGATTGGTCTGAGAGGAGATTTGAAACAGACTGCTATTGACCGCCCATGTGTTTTCCAACATTTATTTCTAATCTTCATTTCTTTGCTACATAGTAACCATACTTTTCAGACCGTATGACAAATTATAATTGTACTGTTTATTAGAAAACGGTTTAAATACCTTGTACAGATATGTCATATTCAGGGGTATGTTGGGATAGTGGGGCTAATGACCAAAAATGTCAGAATCAAGTACATACTTTGTTAGGAAAGGTAGTGTAGTTTACAAGGGCATTGTGATTTTTAATTAGTTACAGAAATTTAAGTTTGAATAGTCTATCACTCACTATGTACCACTGGATATTATCCTCAAAATAGAAATATTACTTATCTCATAAATTCACTATGAGGATTAAATGGTTATTTATATTAACCTCTAATATAATGGCCAGGGAAACAGAGTGACTCAGTAAATTATAACTACTTATTACTTATTCCTACCAACAATAAAAATAGTAATGGTAACCAACATATATTGAACATTTAAAATTTGCCATTATATTTAACACATCATGTATAATATCAATCTTCATAATCTATGAGGTAGATTATATATTGGAGATGGTAAACCTGAGGCTAAGAGAGATTAAGTAATTTACTCAACATCTGGGAAATATCATTCTGGCATTCAAACCAAGAACCTTCACATTGAATTATTATGCAATATTGCCTCCTTGGGAGGCTCATTGTTTTTTCTGTGAGTATTCACCATGACACTTCTTTAATATTAATCCTAAAGGAAAAAATATCATCTGAGTGTTGTTTGTCTCTAGAAGATAAGAAAATCTTATTTTATTTTTATTATACTTAGCCTTGTTTTATTTTTATTATTTTTACAGAGATTTACTCTTGAAAAAATGGAATGGCCCAATCACTATGCCTGTGAAAAATTGTTGGTACTTTTGACTCACTATGACATGATAGAAAGGAAGCTTGGTAGAAGGAACTCTAATCAGCTTCAGCCAATTAGGTATGAATTGTATGAAGAAGTTTCTGTATTTCCATTTGAATTTCTCATGATCTAAAAATTTTTTCTTATCTTTATAAAGATGGAAGAAAGGTCTACTGGAAATAAATGCTTATTCAGGGCTTCCAGTCAAGATAACATAGATGGGCCTGGCTGGCGTGGCTCATTAGATTGAGTGCCAGACTGTGAATCAAACGGTCACTGGTTCAGTTCCCTGTCAGGGCACATCCTGGTTGTAGGCCAGGTCCCCAGTAGGGGGCGCGTGAGAGGCAACTGCACAGTGTTGTTTCTCTCGCTCTCTGTCTCCCTCCCGCCCCCTCTCTAAAAATAAATAAAATATTTTTTAAAACAGATAACATAGTAAGTTCATTCTTTGTCATACCTTTATATTTCAAACATGCAGTAATAGATTTTTAAAAAGAAAGAAATACTATAAAAGATATAGTCAGACTTAACTAGATATCTGTTTCAGTGGGTCAGAAAGGGAACAAAAGTGTCAAGTGAATAGAGGGACTGCAACAGACTCGGTGAATATCCGTGAAAGATATGTGAGTGACCTTTGTACTCTTCTTGCAGCTTTTGTAAAGGTTTGACACTTTAGAAATAAATGTTTAGGGGAGAGTATCAAAGAAAAAAGATAAGCTACAAAGAAAAGACAATCAACACATATCTTTCATAATAGTAATAAATGCCAGAAGATGATGGAATAATATTTCATAGCTTTGAATGGAAAGAATTGACAACCTAGACATCACTAAAATATTACTGATTGGTAAGACATTTTCAGACATATGAAAACTAAGAGTTCACCACTCACAGATCCTCATTAAAAACACTCTTAAATGATGCACTTCATTCAACAAGACAGAAAGTGAATCCAGAGGGAAGGTGTAGATAAAATTGGTAAAACATATTTTGCTAATGTAATAAAGTGACTGGAAAAAATATGTACATAAATATCTACATAATGCTTGATGATTTCAATCTCATCATAAACTAAAATTTCAAAATGTGCATGTATACATATAAGGATAACCACTAAAACATTTTAAATACAATCTCTATCTTCCAAACCAACAGAAAAATAAAGCTATCAAACCAAAAAAGTATAAAAGGAGGAAGAGGGAAATAGCAAAGAAAAAGCTTGGTAACAGAAAACACAAAGTAAGAAATACAAATGAGTCCCACTATGTTAGTAATCACAATAAATGTAAGTGGATTAAATTAATCATCTTGGATGAGTAAATAAAATTCAGAAATAATTCTGCTTATGGGACATGTGCAGAATGAAACTACACAAAGTTTGAAAATAGAGATTTAAAAGGTTTACTGGACAAATATTTGCCAAGGTGATGGTAGCAAAATTAACAAACAAAATAGACTTTAAAACAAAAATTTTTATGGAAAACTAGTACACTGAATACTAATGAAAGGAACAATCTACTCATAAGATCTAATAGTTATATGATCTATATATAACTGACAATAAAATTATCATTTGAATAAGTTGAAGAATATGTGGTAATTCCTTATAATATTTTTAAAATATTATAAAAATTAATGGAAATTGAATTAATCTATGAATTGAAAACTCCCAAATAAGTTATACACTTGAACCTTATTAGATGAATTTCTTTTTCAGAATTATTAAAAACCGGATCAGAAATGGAGTTCGTTGCTTTGAAATAGAATGGGAAAAGCCTGGTATGTATTCAACGTAAGCAAAATTTATACCATTTAACCATGTCTGTTTAGCAAATATTGTACATATATATAAAAAATACATATGTATATAAAAATAAAGAAAAAAACATGTACTCAGGGTTAATTTCATAATTGAATTGTGCTATTTAAATAGGCTTTGACTAATAGTAAAAATGAAATTCTTTGCCTTGGCTGGGTGGCTTGGTTGGTTGGGGTGTCATCCCGTTCACTGAAAAGGTTGTGGGCTCAATCCCCAGTCAAGGCACATAAGGGAGGCAGCCAGTCAGTGTTTCTCTCTCATACTGATGCTCCTCTTTCCGTCTCTCTGTCCCTCTGACTGTCTCTCACTTTCTCTCTCCCCCCTCCTCTTTCCACTTCTCTCTCTGAAATCAATGCGTATATCCTTGGGTGAGGATTAAAGGAAAAAAAAGTGAAAAACTTTAATTCTATTTTAATGTTTTGGTGTATATTTCTCAAAAAAATGCTGCTACAGTCTGCACATTGGATTTCATTGTGTAGTTGGGTCTAAAGAAACCAAGGTTGCTGACAGGCACCTGGGGTGCTCTACCTCTCCTTTTTTTACTCTTCAGTTTTCATGGGAATTTATAGTTGTCAAATGATTTTTATTTTGCTACAGACTAAAATACAGTGAACTCTTTCAGTTAGCACCAAAACTGAAGGCAAGGAAAGCACAAAATATTTAAATGGAAAATAATCACAAGTGCATTTCTATTTGGCGTTGAGATTAGATTGTGTGATTATAGGTGAATGAGAGAGATTTGTCAATGAAAGTTTAAGTTGTAGGTAACTTTGAAGAATGAAATTAATAAACAATTAGATAAACTGTTCTAAGCAATAATAAGAAAATAGAATGTTGAATTTTGAGAACTGTTTAGGAACACTTCCACCAACTGTAGGGTATTTTCATTAACCTAGTCGGGCTGCACAGACCTCTTGTCTAGAACCGAGTACAGATTGCCTGCTTTCATTTGTCCTTGTGGGAGCTAGCGTTTAAGGAAGAGAACGTACTTTAAATCCAGGTGTTTCCATTGTTTCTAGTTTATTATCTTTAAAGATTTTTTTTATTTATTCTCAGAGAGAGGGCAAGGGAGGGAGAAAGAGTAGGAGAGAAACATCAGTGTGTGAGAGAAACGTCTATCTGTTGCCCCTTGCAACCCAGGCACGCGCCCTGACTGGGAATCAAACTGGCAACCTTTTGCTTTGTGGGGCGACATCCAGCCCACTGAGCTACACCGGGCAGGGCCATTCTTTCTACTTTAAACTCATCAACTGATATTTTCATTAGTGTTTGGCTTCTCATGCAGATTTGCCCTCATAGAGAATAAATGAGAATATCTAGTCTGCTACTATATATCTTATTGTCAGTTTATATATAAGCATTCTTATTTTCATTTATTAGCTGCTTGTGAGTCCACAAAGCCTGGGTATATCTTTAAGAAATTGATAACCTCTGGAAAATAGTACAGTGGAAACCCCTTATCTGTGGTTGCGCTTTCTGTGGTTTCAGTTTCCAGCAGTCAGTCACAGTTAAAAAATATTAAATGGAAAACTCCAGAAATATACAACTCATAAATTTTAAATTACATGCCTTTGTGACGAAATCTTCAGCTTTCCAGTTCTGTCCCGCCTGGATATGAATCATCCTTTTGCCCAGTGTATCCATGCTGTATTTGCAACCCACCCATTAGTCACTAGTAGCCATCTTGGGCATCAGATTCATTGTTAAAGTACTGCAGTGGGTGTGTTCAGATAACCCTTATCATACTTAATAGTGGCCCCAAAGTGCGAGAGTAGGGATGCTGACAATTTGGATATGTGAAAGAGAGGCTTTAGAGTACTTTGTCTAAGTAAAGCACACTACAATAAGATATTTTGAGAGAGCCCTCGCTGGTATGGCTCAGTGGATTGAGCACCGGCCTGCAAACCAAAGGGTCATGGGTTCAATTCCCAGTCAGGGCACATGCCTGAGTTGCGGGACAGGTCCCCAGTGGGGGTGTACAAGACGCAACCACACACTGACATTTCTCTCCATCGCTTTCTCCCTTCCTTCTCCTCTGTCTAAAAATAAATAAATAAATAAATCTTTTTTTAAAAGATATTTTGAGAGAGAAAGAGACCACATTCACATAACTTTAAATATAATGTATTTTAATTGTTCTATTATTAGTCATTATTGTTAATCTCTTACTGTGCCTATTTACGAATTAAAGTTTATCATAGGTATGTGTTTAGGAAAAAACATAGTATCTGTGGGGTTCAATGCTACTCATGGTTTCAGAGATTTGCTGGGATCTGGGATTGTATCCCCCACGGATAGGGGGAGTGATTATAATAGTTTTGACGACCCTATCAGTCCTGTTCTGTTCAGAAGCCACCACTGAAGAAAGTTAATATTGAAATCTTAGGTGACTGTCTATTCCTATTTTTTATCTGGAATCTTGACACTTTTTATACTAAACTAAAACCAACTAACCTTATCTAAACAAAGGTTTTTATTCTCTGAATTGCTTCTACTGTCTTTGAAGCAAGAGAATTTAAAGTTCTAATTCAAAAGTGATCTCCTTCCACCTTTTTTAAGCAGAAGAAAATCAATTCTGTAGGAGAATCAACAGATTATTAGAAGAGAGATGTTGTAAAGCAAGATTTGCAATGAATCATCCACTGACTTAGTTTACCTGGTAAACTTACTTACCTGGGAAAATTGAATTTTTAAAATCTGTAATTAAGGCCAGTTTACTATATTTTTAATCTTTTAGAACATTATTCTATAGAAGATAAAAATGGAGAATTAGCTCTACAAACAGTAGAAGAAGAATCATTATTTGAAGCAGCTTTTCCAGAGATTGTTGCCATTTATCAAAAGCAAAAGTTAGAAATTAAAAGGAAGAAAAAGGAAAGTAAGTATCTCATTTGATAGCTATTTATGCCACACATAGATGTTGTAGAAGATCTGTCAGTTCTATTTGAATCTATATTGTCTAAGTTTTGCTGAAATTTCTATGTAAGAGTACGATTGTATACTTGCTTCTTTGTCTTGACATACTTTTAAAGCTGAAAAGCCAGAGTAAACCCTTCTAATCTGTGTCTGATGACTTAAGTGTTAATAATAGTAATTATATTAACCACTTAGTGAGCAACCAGTACATGTAATGTATTTTGGATTATATATACCTTTTCTTTATTTCCAGAACGTGGTGAGGAAAAGAATTTGATTACAACATTGTTTCCAAAAGAAAAATATTTTGTAATATTTTGTTAATAATTATTTTTATGACTATTTATAGCATAGTTTCCAGGAATGCACTGACACAAAAACACAAAAATTGCTTATATAGATTTCAACTTGAACGCTTTAGTTTGTTTACTTAAGTAAAATAAAACAGATTTTACTTCTGTTGTATTTTTTTTCTTTTCAGGCATGAAAACTAAGCCTAAAGAAAACAATTTGCCAGAAGCAGATGATAAGAGTTTTCAGTCACTCATAAATTTAAAACCCACATACGAAATCTCTTCTGAACAAAATTCCCAGTTAAATTCGGACATTTTCCCTGATTCTACATTACCCCAGGAATCAATTTCTGCATCATTAGATAGCTTGCCTTTATCTGCAGCTGCTCTCTGTTTGAACACAGAAGAGCATTTCACATCTGCTTCAAGACCTTTGGCCACACAGCAGATTAAAGCTGCCAGTAAGTCTCTGATTTCAGAATCTAGTCAACTCAGTAGCTCATCCCACAATGTGTTGGCAATGGCTGATCTACACTTGAGCACCATCGATTGGGAAGGAACTTCTTTTAGTAATTCTCCAGTTATTCCAAGGAACGCTTGCTCTCATGGTTTAAAATCGGAGCTTCAAACAGCCGTCCCTGATAGCTTTACAACTATCCCAGGACAGTTGTCATGTGATAAAGTGTTGGACTGGGATCTACGGAAGACTAATCCTGAGGAGCATCTACTTTCTGGCATTACTGATTTACATCTTCAGGATGTGCCTTTAAAAGAACGAATATTTAAAAAATCATCACATCCTCAGAATATTGTACAACCAGATACGGACCTGAAAACTTTATCTCTACTCACAGTAAAGGAATCTTGTATTGTTAACAGTAGTTCTGATTATCCATCATATCCTTCAAAGGATCTTCTGGGAATTTACTTGCCAAATGAATCTAGAAACTCTGAAGTTCTTAAAGGAGACCAGCTGTTTCAAGAAAACCATAAAGTGAATACTTCTATACCTCATTCTGTCAAAAACAGGGTAGTAAAGACCTCTAATGTTAGAGCTGAACCATCAAATACTTCTTTTGATCACAGTAGAAAAGTTGATTTGAGAACCACTCAGAAAATTGCAATGAAGAAAAGTGTTTGCCTTGACAGATATTCCTCTGATGAAGAAAGTATCTCCAGGTTCGGGAAAGCCAAATACACAACTGGAAAAATGAAGCAGAGCTCTCAGAAGCATAAACCAGCCCAGGTCAAGAAAAATGATGCCAACAAATTGATACAGGTTAAAGAAACTGAACAGTATGTCCAGGCTTATGAAACAGCTGAAACTGAAGAAAAGAATTTCCCACAGGCAGCAAAAGGTTCTCTGAGTTTTCTAGAGTGTTGTGAGGAAAAAGACGACTCAGGTACTTGTCTGGATAGCCCTCTTCCTTTATGTCAGAGATTAAAACTGGGGTTCCAAAACACTTGAAATGAAATTTAAAATGTTTAAGTTTAACTTAGTAATGCATCAGCATTAGCAGAGGCAGAGGGGATGTGTCTATTTAATGTTTGGCAGATAAATGTAATGTGGTTCTGTATGTCAGGAGATATTTTGCCATTTTAATCAAAATTATAATTTTTAAAAGCCTCAAATTTCCATTTTAAAAGAGTGTAGATAATGTATATTTTTTAAATATACTTTTGCCATTTTGTATATTGATAGTGACTATTCGTTAGTTGTAGCTTTAAAGTGTTAATGTAGTACTAGACAGAGCAAATGCTTTATCTGTTTGCTCATTTTTACTCATATCATGCACACTCCTCTGAAGTATTTATTTGTATTTCAGCTTGCTCCCAAGAGGATAGTTGCCTATAATCTTGCAATGTCTTCTATTGTGACTTTTACGAGAGTTGTATTTTCTTTCCACATGAAGGCACTTTTAGTATGCCCTTTCAGCTTGGTAACTTTATTCTGTTTTGTGAAGGGGGAAATGGAAAAGGAGGAACATGATCAGTGCATGTGGTAAAATCATGCTTTTAATGCTGAATAAACTAAGGAAAGCTACTCTTCATATGTCTCCAGAAGTTAGCAGGTATGCCAAATGGAAAAAGATTTGGAAAATATAATGTATAATCTGAACAGAATTAGAGATTTGCTCAGGATCACACAGCTAATTAATAATGATGTGGGAATCAGATTTCATGCCTCTTAATTTGTTGGGGTTTTTTCTTCTATAGCACTTTTTTCTTTTCCTTCTGTTTTGAAAATGAATCTGTATAATATTGAGTTCAGCATCTCCAAGTATTAAATTGTGCATTGATTCATTTATCACGCAAAAAATCTAGAGGCAATCAGATTGGAAATGAAAAAGTAAAACTGTCACTATTTGCAGATGACAAGATTTTGCATATAAAAGAATTCTAAGGAATCCACCAGCAGGTCTGATAAACGAGTTCACCAAGGTGAACTCATTCAGGATATGAGATCAATAGACAGACCTAAATTATGTTTCTGTACATCTTCAGTGAATAATACTAAATGAAGTTAAGAAAATTCTGCTTACAACAGCACTAAAAGTAATAAAATACTTTGGAATAAGTTTAACAAAAGAAGTACAAAATTTATGTATTGTTGAATGAAAATTTTGTAAAACTTAAATAAATGGAAAGATATCCCATGTTCATGGATCCGAAGACTTGATATTAAGACGGAAACTAATTTATAGATTCAACAGAATCTCTATCAATTCCAATCGATTTCTTTGCAGAAACTAACAAGCTGATTCTAAAATTCATACGGAAATTTACAGGACACAATAGGCAAAGCCATCTTAAAGAAATGGGAGGACTTGCCCTTAATTCTGACTTCAAAACTTATTACAAAGTTACAGTAATGAAGAATGTGTTTTCATGGCGTAAAGGCAGACATATATATATAGATCAATGGGATAGAATTGAGGGCCCATAAATACCCTCACATTTATCTTCAATTGATTTTCAACCAGAGTGCCAAGACAACTTATGAGGAAACAATAGTCTTCCAGCAAATGCTACTGGTACAGCTGAGTATCCACATACAAAAGAATGAAGCTTGATCCCCACCTCATGAAATATACAAAAATAACTCAAATGGGTGGAAGACCTAAGTGCGAGAGCTAAAGCTGTAAACTCTTACATGAAAACAGACATAAATCTTTGTGACTTTGGATTAGGAAATGATTTCTTTGATATGGCAACACAAGCTTAGACAACAAGAAAAAAATGATTTTTTAAAAACTGGAGACTTTGTGTTTCAGAGGACACTGTCAAGAAAATGAAGAAATAAACCACAAAACAAGAGAAAATGTTTTCAAATCATAAAGAATTCTTAAACCTCAATAATAAGACAACTCAAAGGTCAGTAAAATAATCTGAATAGCTATTGCTCCAAAGAGAATGTACAAATGGCCAATAAACACATGAAAAATTCTCATCATTAATTATCAGAAAATTGTAAACCAAAACTACAATGAGATACATTTCATACTTAATGGGATGGCTAGAAGCTAGAATCAAAAAAGACAGATAATAAGTGTTGGTGAGGATGTGGAAGAATTGGAATCCTTGTAACCTGATGGTAGGAATATAAAAAGGGGGAACGACTTTGAAAAAAGCCCAGTGGTTCCTCAAATGGTTAAACATAGTTACTGCTTGATGCATCAGATCCACACCCAGGTGTACACCCAAGAGAAGTGAAGACAGACATCCACACAAAAACTTGGACACAGATGACCACATCAGCATCATTCCTGATAGCCAAGAGCGGAAACACCGGAATACCCTTGAACTCATGAGTGGGTAAAATGCCCTTTCTCCATGCATTTGGCAATAAGAAGTGAAGTACTGATAAATATTACAGCATGCTAAGTGAAAGAGGCCAGTCACAAAAGACCACATGTACGGTTCAGTTCGTATGAAATGTTCCAAGTAAGCAAATTCATAATCTATAGAAACAGGAAGTAGACCCATGGTTGCCAAGGTCTGGGGTATAGAGTGGGGAGATGAAGTAGTGAGAAGGGAAATGACTGCTAGTGGGGTGGATTTTGAGATGGGGGGGTGGATGATAAAAATGTTCTAAAATTGATTGTGGGAATGGTTGCCAAAAATGAATATACTAAAATCTCTGAATTGTGCAATTTGAATAGATAAATTCTATGCTATGTGAATTATATCATAATAAAGGTGGTTTAAAAACAAAACGTAGATAATTTTGCCTGCCCTAACTTTTTTAAATATCTAAAATGTATATAGCTTAACTTCACTCCTACACATGCACTGCCATCATCATTTTATAGATTAGAAAAATCCAGAGAAATGAAGAGATTTTCCTAACATTGGAGGTGAAATTTTGGTTTATTAGTCTAGCAGTTAGTACATTATGCCTTGTAAAATTAGACTCAAATTTGGAATACTTTTTGAATTTTCGTGCTTTTTTTGATGTTGTAATTTTACTTGTTTCCTTTTTGAATTCCGCTAAAGATATATAAAGTGCTTTGAAACAAGTTTCACTTTGTTTTAGAAAAATGTCATGTCTGCAGAGCACTTGCTGTATGTGTGAAGGAAGTCCTGTGCAAGTGGGATTCCAAATGAAGGCACTCAGTCCTCTACTCAAGGCACCCACTTACCTCAGTTGAACTGATAAGTTTTTTAAGTATTTGCATAGATGGCTTGTATCTTTTAAGATAATGCTTTCATGTGCTTAATTAAGAGGGTGAAATAGTACAAAAATAGTGAAAAAGTCATTTTCCTTTCTATTCTTAATGCCTGGACTCTAAGTCTTGATCTAAGAGACAAGCCCAGTTTCTAATCTCTTGTATTCAGTAGAGTCTTCCAGAGGTGTTCTGTACCAATGTATTAATGTATCTGAGAAAGTATTCCATATCAGTAAGTAGGTCTGTCATACGATAGGTGTGAATGTTATGTTTGACTTTAACTGTCGGTAAGTGTACATTAGTTGAAACACTTTTGAATCTCTGAGGCCAACTAAACTATTGAAAGTCAGATATGTTTAATATGTGTAATTTGAGATACTTCCACACTTTTCTAGGGGCGCAGAGCCATTTTGTGTTCCTGCAAGCAATATGTTGGGAGCTTCGATTATGTTGAAATGTCATTACCAAAACATAATGCTGCCAATGTTTTTCATTGTAGCCATTCTAGTAGTTGTGTAAATAAAGCCACATCTCCTCATGGCTTTATTTGCATTTTCTTGATAACTGGTGAGATTGAGTATCTTACGCATCTATTAGCCATTAGTTTGTTGTGTTTTTTGAAATTCCCTTTTTATTTTTTTTGCCAGTTTTTCAGTTGGGTTGTTTGTCTTGTTACAAAGTTGTAAGTGTTCTTTATTTATTTCTAGATACCAGTCCTTTGTCAGATAAGAGTTTTTGCAAGTATTTTTTCCCCAAATCTGGCTCATCTTTTCATTTTAACTGTCTTTCAAAGAGCAAAACGTTTTTAGCTTTTAAGTCTATTGTATTAATTTTTGTGCGCAGTGTGCTATTTTTGTGTGCTATTTAATATATTTTTGTGTAGCCTAATGTCCCAACTATTTTTCTATGTTTTCTTCTATAGGTTTAATGGTTTTTACCTCTAAATTTGGGTCTGTGATTCATTGCAAGTTAATTTTTGCATTTAATGATTGAGGAACATTTTTTTTCCTATGCAGATACCCAGTTATGCCACCACAATTTGTTGAAAAGACATATCTTTTCCCTCATTGAATGGCCTTGGCTCCTTCATTGAAAATCAATTGACTCTAATTGTGGGTCTGTTGCTGTTGCTGAATTGAACCCTATTCCCTCTATTGAGCTGTATGTCTATTCAATTCCACACTGTCTTGACTACTAGACCTTTTTATTAAGCCTTGATATCAGGTCGTTTATCTTTGTTCATTGCCTATACTTTTCTGTCAAGGTCACCAACACACCTTTGTGTTACTAAGACTAATAAACAATTTACAATCTTAAATTTACCTTTCCACAGAATTTGGGACTATTGAACTTCCCCTTTCTTGACACTTTCTATTCCAAGTCAACACTGCTCCTTTGTTTGTCTCCTACCTCCTTGGCTATAATTTTACACTCCTCATAAACTTAAATATTTATGCTCCTTAAATACCTTCGTTCCTCCGGTTCTCTCCTCATACTCTATTCATTATTTCTACCTATTTTTCTACTCTCATAACTCAGAGATGGGTCTTCAGCCAAAGCTTTTCCCCTGATCTATAGATCTGCTTATTAAACTAATTCCCGACATCACTGGAGATTGAACGTGTAATAGAGGTGGTAGAAACTCTTGAGTTGCCAGAGACATCTAACCCCAGAAGAACTTCCAAGCCTTGTTGTAACAGGTTCCCCGTTCTAAGTAAAGTCACCGGGTTGTGCGCATTCATTCATCCTAGAGATATTTACTTAGGGTCAACTGAATAAGTAGGCACATCTAGTGCCAGGGGCCACCAGCAAACAAAGTGACATGAAACCCAATTCTTGCTTTGGGGGAATTGACAAGAGCAAGGTAGGGAAATGTGGCATATTTGTATACAAGAATAAATTATTTTGTCTAGCACAGAATTAAGGGAATGAAATAGGCAATTACTACTACCTGAGTCAGCAGGGAACATTCTTTTGGCAAACAGATTTGACTGGGCTTTGAAGTATAGGCAATAATCTGGTAGAATTGTAGCAGCATTACAAACAGGACATTTTGGGGGATGAGCTTGAAGTGATGACATAGAATAGGGTCAGCATGCTTAGGAAATGGTGAAAATCCATTTCAGTTCTGGAGTCTTATTTGAAACTCTGGTCTCCAGGGAACAGATTGCTGTGCAGGTGAGGAATGGCCAGGAATGGAGGAGTAATGAATCAAGCAGAAAGCAGACAGGGTATCTGAGGACAAAGGAAAAAAAAAACAGGACGAAGTGTAGCAAAGAATCTGACCAGGATGCTGAAGTGTTCTGACCATATAAGCCACATACAGAGGTTTACATGTGAGCTCATCAGTTCACACACACAGCACCAACCTGGTCATACAGGAGGAAGGAGGAAGACACATTTAAAATTGCTGGGCAAGGGAGGAAAAATAACATTTCTTGCGCACAGACTATATGCAAGCTTGGTTCTTTATAAGCTATCTTAACAGCTCTGTAAGGAATGTATTGCAATATTTCAAATATTCAGAAGGAAAAATATTTCTTACTAAAATGTTCCTCCAGGGATCTGCTAATCATGACTGTGCACTAGGAGTACCACAATCTTGGCTGTGATAGTTTAGGACCACCTATTGCTGGTAAATAAATGCTTACAAAATATGGAGGTGTCCACCCTGACAGGTGTGGCTTAGTGGATTGAGTGCTGGCCTGGGAACCAAAAGGTCACCAGTTGGGTTCCTGGTCAGGGCGCATGCCTGGGTTGTGGACCAGGTCCCCGGTAGGGGGCATTAGAGAGGCGACTGATCACTGTTTCTCTCACACATCAATGTTTCTCTCTTTCTCCCTCCCTACCCCTCTAAAAAATACATAAAATCTTAAAAATTTAGAGGTGTTTGCAAAATGAGAATAATGTGCTTACTCAAAATATAATTGGTGACTACTATATTAGTCACCTGACATACTTACTGAACAACTACTTTGTGAAAGACTCCTATGTTTTTCTGCATATAACAGCCAGATGGAGGTCCACGGGATTTAAAATAATTTTTCAAACCACTCAGCTGGAAAGTGCTTAAGCAGAGGCTAGAACTCATGTCTGCTAATTCCTTTAGTGAAGGAACTTCCCAATACTTGTGTTTCCATACTTCATTCAGTTCTTTACTCAAATGTCAGGCCAGTGAGCCTTTCCTGACCTCACTTGAAATAACTCTATTACTAGTACTCCTTACCCTGTGATATCTGCAGTTTCCTTACACTTAGCAGTACGTGATATTATGTTGTGTATGTTTCTGGCATTTTTTCATTGTTTCTTTCCCAAACTCCATGCAAACCCTATGCAGGCGGGGACGTGTCCTTTTTGTGAACAGAAGACTGCAACAGTGCTCAGCACGATAACTAGTAAATGCATGAATAACCACTCCCCTCCCTGCCCCTGCAGAGCCTGTACCAGCAGTGGCTGCACATTCCCCACAAGTGTGGTCCCAGACCGCCAGCATGGCCCACGAGGCTGGGGTATCCTGGCCCCAGAACATCCCTCCAGCTTCAGCTTCAAAATCACAGCCATGAGCCTTGGCTCTAGCTACCTAAGGTCACTTGTGAGACCCTGAGCAGATGTTTATGCCTTTGTTCATAACTTTCTCTCTGTCTGAAATGCCCGCCCCTCCCTTGTTAGCAAGACAAACTCCTCTTCCTCTGTCAAGGACCTACTCAAATGTCCTAACTTGTCTCTAATTCCAAGCAAAATCAGTTTCTCTCTTTGCACTCCCGAAGAAATTGTGCATACCTCCATGTTAGTAATTTGTCATATTTCATTCACACATTCAAAGTATTACTTGAGTACCTACTATGTGGCAGGTACAATATTATTTTTTAAAAATGTAATTTTTCTCTAAGACAAGTCTGAGAACTCTGAACACAGGGATTGAATCTTATTTATTTTTGTATTCCTGCAGGGCTTTGCACAGAATTTAATTCCCTGCTTCACCAACTTTTATTTACCCATCAAGACTCAGCGTAAACATGGTCTTCCATAAGAAAGGTTTATATAGCTTCTCACGGATCCCTACTCTTTCCTATGGTCTTCTAAAATATAATCTGTAAACAGTTTTGTGTTGACTGATTTGCATTTTGTCTCAGGCACCAGGCTGTGAGCACCTTGCGTTTCTGAATCTGTAGCCCCTAGAAGAGGGGCTGCCCCAGAAACCCTTCAGTGAGTGGGTGCTGATTGCTTGGCAATGCGTTTGGGGTCTCAGTTCTTCCATTCTCCGTGGAGAAAGATCAGATCCAGTGGATGGTTCCCTCCATCAGCTTGATCATTAGTCCCCTTTTGTCATTTGAAGATGCCATGGTGAGATGCCTTGCTTTCTGAAGGTGAAGGGGCTAAATCAACTGCTGACCATCCCTATTAAGCTGGTAGCACTTAGGCTAAAACAGCTTAAATCATATCACTGAAGACAGCCTCCTTTCATCTGCAGATTGACTTGGCAACAGTTCATCACCTTCTTAGCCAGGAAAACCTTTTATCAGGCTCTCCTAACAGCTTGCATTAGCCCCTTAAAGGACTTGCCAGCATTGCCTTTAAAATGACATGCTGCAGGGTCAGCCCAAGCAATAGCCCCCAAAAGTGGAACCTTTTCTGATGATTGCCAGAACGGATAATTTATTTATCCCCTGGCCAGATAAATTCAATAAATTGCCTGGGGAGGGGAGGGTCATCAGCAAAGAAGGCTGACTCTTCTGTAGTGAAAATCACTAAATATTTTGCTAAGGTTGGGGGAAAAAATTGTAAGCACCCAAACAGAACTTCTTTAATGGGGATTAAGCGTCTGAGCTTCTCAGCATTATTCTGTGCCAAGATGCAAAAAATAAAATGTTGACCTCCCCAAAATGGCAAAATCTGCCTGTGTATTTAGAATTCTCGGATCAAACACCCACTGGAAGAATTCTGTACTGTTTGCATCATCATAACTTAAATCTCGTCCTCTGCCCCTCAACAGATCCCCGCCTTTGTGCTGTGAGTGAGGTCTGAAAGTGCCGTCCTTTGAGTCTGAAAATGAGAACGAGTGAGTTGTTCAACATCCATGTGAAGGTAGATTACAGATTCTTTGACTTTCTGTATTGTTTGAAAGCAGTGCTGGTTGCAGTAACTGCGCCGAAGTAATTATTATTGCTAAAATCATTTACATTGTTATGAAACTGAAAATGCCATGTGAATGCCAGATGGCTTATTTTACAGGAATGTCCAAACAGACGTGTCTAGTCCAGGCCCTGTGAAGGCCCCATGACTTCACAGCGGGGATAGTTAGTCCTTTGAGGGGTGTCAAAGGACGCCATACAGCCAGGTTCTACATCCTGTGAAACAGACCAAAGGACACTTTCTTTACTTGGGAGGCAATGGTCCGAGTAATTGTCTAGTAATTGTCTGAGTTCTGATAGTGACGGGCTACCTTGGGCAAACGTGCCCAGCTTCTCCATGCTTCTCCTCATACACAGGCGGGAACGATACTTCCTCTTCCCTTTGTTCTCACTTACGTGGTGAGGGTGAACGGGCTTTAGAGAGGTATACATTAATGTATACATTTAGCATTACTGATTGTGATGTGCCAAATCCATTGATGAGCCACAAGTGACGTCCTTAAAATGCATTGTATTTGGGAGAAGAAAAAGGACACATATTGAATGTTTGCTCTTACATTCACCCACTTCCCTAATTTTTCAAATTCCTTACATTTGCTCACAGAGACTCGGAAAGGCAGTCCCTTTAAGTACCTATTTTTTATATGAGGCTAAGAGAAGCTAAGGAACTTATCCAAGGTCAACACACCTAGTAAATAGCAGGGCCAGGATTTGAAGCTAGAGCTGGTATTCTTGCTCCACAGCTTCTTTGGCAAAAATTAAGGCTTCTGCGTATTCCACATCTATCTAAGTTTATGCCACTTTTATTTTGTTATTTTTTTAATCCTCTCCCAAAAACATGCTTATTGATTTTAGAGAGAGGGGAAGGGAGGGAGGAAGATCGATGTGAGAGAGAAACATCGATGGGTTGCGTTTCATAGGTGCCCTGACCAGGGACAGAACCCACAACATTCTGTGTTGCAGGATGATGCCCAACCCGTTGAGCCACACCGAAGTTTATGGCACTTTTAAAGAAACCACTTGTCGGAGTGAGGCAATGACCTCTACTCCAATTTCTGGAGAACTGGCCACTAAATCAAATAGTTCGGAGTCCCAGAAAAGCCGTGTTCTGAACATTCAAGAAATGATCGCAAAAGTTACTTCGGGACGGTTGGGCGTGTAAGGAAGGAGGTGGAGGCGAAGGACAGCCAGGGCACCAAATCTCTCATAATTTCACCCCCTTTCTTCAAAGCTCTAACCACCAGGGCCAGATGTCCCCAGGAGGAGGTTATCTGCGAGTTCTCAGGGGAGCATCAGTCAGGAGTGTCTTCTTCTTGGCATTCATTTCTGACTTGAATCACCTTTGCACAGTGTCTATGAGGGGCCAGGCCCCATTATAATCAGCTAAGTATGTTTTTTACTAAAAACATAAGAGGGGCCGCACAGTTGGTGCGCATGTCTCCTCCCGGTTGTATTGCTACCAACGAAAGACAAGGGCCATCATCTCTTGAAGGAACCACTAAAGCACCTTCTAATTTCCCTGCTTCAAAGCACTCGTGCCCTTCGTAGTGCACACATAAGCCAGATAATGCAAACCGAACTCTGACACCACCACCTCCCTCACTCGCTTGCTCCCAGTAGAGCCTTCCCATCGTACTCAGTGCAAATTCCAAAGGCCTTGATGGAGTCCATCAGGTTCCCCCTGCCTGAGCCCTGCCTGTTGCTCTCACCTCATCGCTGGACTCTACCCATGCACTCCGCTTGCTTCAGTGGTGCTGGCTTTATTTCATTTCCTTGAACACACCAAGCTCATTCTGTGTCCTGGCTCTCGAACTTACCGTTCCATCTGCATGACCTTGCCACGGACTGCTGGATAGTAAACTCCTTATCAGCATTCAGCTAGCACTTTGTGACAACGCTAGCTAAGTCGGCAGCTCCCCACGCTGACTCCCACTCCTTCACTCTTGCTCGTACCCTGAGTTATTTTCTTCACAAATTATATTAGATTTTTTGGTCTGTCTCCCATCTCTATAGTAACAACATAAGAAGAAACTTTGTCTTGTTCTTTGACATATCCCCTTAGCTTTTAACCATGCATGACATGTAACACACATTTAATGCATCCTTATTAGATGAATGAATAAATGAAGTTAAGCTTTGACCCAAACCAGCTTGAAACCAAAACCCACATTTTGACTACCAATATGCTTCAATTCTTTTTTTTTTTTTAAGATTTTATTTATTTATCTTTAGAGGGGAAGGGAAGGAGAGAGGGAGAGAAATATCAATGTATGGTTGCCTCTCATGCATCCCCTGCTGGGAACTGTCCTGCAACCCAGGCATGTGCCCCGACTGGGAATCGAACCGCGATCTTTTGGTTCGCAGGCCCGCGCTCAATCGATCCACTGAGGCTTCGATTCTTTTTAGTGAATTCCTTGATCTTAGCCAAAAGGCCAAGAAGTGATTTTTTTTTAAGTGAATTCCTAAAATGGATCCAGTCCTGGGCTAAGCATGGTGCAGAGTACAAAAGAATAATATCTAGTCTCTCCCATCAAGATCTTTATAACTTAGTTGTGACACCAGACTCATTTGTACTTGAGATAACAAATAATATAGCTAAGTGCTGGGAGAAGGAGGCGCGTCAGAGGGCCTCGGAATGCAGATGAGAGTGTCAGCAGCACCCTGGCGGTCTTCGGAGACTTCCTAAAGGTTAATCGGTGGAGGCCTTCAGTGATGGATGCAGCTTTGAGAGGGGGAGGGGAGACTCTCAGGCTCTGGGGTAGGATGAAATCGGATGAATTCACTCAAGAAAGAGTGATAAATGACAAGTATTTGAGAGCATTCTATGTGGGCAACATTGGTTAGATCCTTTTATCTGGAAAGTAACCCGCTCACTCATTACATACAAGTACAATTTTATGAAAAACAAGGCCGATAAGGGAAGCAGAAAGGAAGAGAAGGGTGAGGTTTCTAGTTCTTGATTTAGGGTTAGGGGTGGGGGATAGGCCAGGACCTGGCGCACTGTGAGGGCCAGACATTGGGCACTGTGCGTGCTCAGGTATGGGACTGCACCGAGCCCTGGCCACTGACAGACACCATCTGAGAGTTTCTCAGAGGGCCACAGCTGCCCCTCAGGGGAGACCCCCACCTGCAATTACGGCTCCCAATGAAGTAAAGCAGGGAGATCCCTGAGAACTAGGTCACCAGCTAGTGAAGATGCTGAGCACTCACTATGCTCGGAATTAGCAAACATCCATCCATCTATCCATCCATCCATTTATTCAACAATCAGTTTCTCTGTAAGTATATAATATGCAAATTTCAGGGGCTCTGGTAAGGGCTCGATCCTTACTGTAATATAGGGTCTATACTGTAGTAAAGGTCTATAGTATAGTACAGTAAGGGTTCAGTTTCCTTGAGGAACTCAGTCTATCCACAAAGAAAACCACATGCTTGATAACATGATAAGCCATTACTGCCTTAACTCTGCTCATGCTTCCAGGTCTGGGCTGAATGAAGACGTTTATTGATATGCCAGGCTTGGCTACAAAATCACACCAAACCAAACCAAACCAAACCAGACTACTCCATGAAGGGAAGGACTATGCTAATCTTTTTTTTCTCTCTCTAAAGCTCTTCTCAGAAAGGTGATAACAGAAGATTTGGTCCCAACAGGAACACAGGCAAGGGATTTGCATTTTAAAGTTTGACAGATATTTATAGGCCTTTTGATCTCTTTTCTCCCCTCTACCCACCCACCCCCAACCTTGCTGCCTCCACCTCCCCCACCCATCAGTTCTCCACATTGTACCAGGTACAGAGTTGAGAAATGGTGGTTCCAGGGCCAGAAGACCTGGGGCCCTGGTGTCGTGTGCTCACAGTCATGTAGCTCCTGTTTCGTGAGTACCAAAATGTGTCAAGTAATTTTCTTCATTTCTAACCACTGCAATCACCCTGCAAGCTTCCTTTATTATTTACCTTTGTTGTTGTCATTGTTGTTGTTAAGGGAGGAGGAAAATGAGGCTCAGAGAGGTCAAACCACCCCCCCAGAAACACTGGTAAGTGGTGGAGGCAGAAGAAAACCCAAGTTTGTGTGCCCCCAAACCTATGACCTTTTCATTAAGCCGAGCTGACTCCAGTCGACAAGCCTGGTTATTATAGGCAGCTTAGCTAAGATCCTTCCTGGAAAAGATTATCCTGCATTCCAGTTTTCTCGCTTGGTGTTATTCTGGAAATAGCCCAATAAACGTCACACTTTGATTTACTCAGGACCGACTTGCAGCTGTCTTTTCCTTTGCAGCTCTTCTTGGGCTCTGAGTTCTTCCTCTCCTTCTCCCGGGCTTCCACTCAGGCCACCACAGCCCACAGCTGCGCACCTCAGTTTGGAACAGTCTTCAGCAGCGCTGTGGGATTTGCTGAACAGAGCTTCTCTAAGCCCCAAAGAAAACCTTTTGGAAACAAGCTAAAAATCTCAGACCCTCACATGTTTGCGACCAGAGGGGATCCTAAAAACCATGTAGGAAACAGAGGTTGAGAGACCATCTCATGGAAAGTAGATGGCATCAGATTTATTAGAATTCTACCTATCTGCTATGTTAAAAGTAAAAGATAAAGCACTTAAATCACATTAACACCTCCAGGTGCTAGGTGTTTTGCCTTGTTTAATCTTCACTACAAGCCACTGAGGTACAATTAGTTGTTATCCTCATGTTACAGGTGAACTGGCTCAGAGAAATAACCAACTTAAGGTCCTACGGTAATTTAACTCATTGGAGACTACAGAGAGCTGAGACCCCTCCTTTGACACAGCGTGTGCTGGGCTGTGATGGAGACGGCAAACACACCCTGGCACAATTGACTGGCCTTTGAGATTTGCTCCTGTGCCAAAGAGCAAGGAGCCAACAGAATGCAGAGATGAGTACAGTCACTCTGTGGACTCGCCGAGGTCCGGTCTGTGCTGGCGTTCCCCAACAACCCCAGTGCTATTTTGACCAAGACAGCTTCCCCTGGGAGACGGGGACTACTTGCCTGCCTGCAGGATCTCCCCAAACTGTCTAAGACTATCTATTACAAACTAGAAGAGTTTGCAAGTTCCCTTCATCCTCGGAAAATCCATCCCCCACCCTCAAAGGGGGGCCTCCGGAGTGCCAAATTGGGAGTCATAAGAAAGCCGTTGCTGGTGGTAGCCTTCCTGTTGAGGTTGAGAGATCAGGTTCAAAGCTCAAGCCGGCAGCTTCCCCACCTCCACTCCCCATCCCATCCCCAGTCATGAAAGGGAATACTCCTTCCCTTCCCCCCACTGAGGTTCCCTGTAAAAGCCTCTGGATTTTGCTGAGCCGGGGGTCAGACTGGGAGTTTGAGGCATCCCTTCTGCTCTCTGGGGATAGACCCCAACCTCATGGCACAGGCTCCTGGGAAGGTGCCTCTTCAGAAAGAATAGCTATGGGAACAAACATCTCCTGAGCGTGCAGGGTAGGTTCTGGTGTGGACTGGGCTGCTCCCAAGAAAGCTCTTTTCTTACTGATTCCCTGTCGACCATGCAGCTGTGGGTTCCAGTGTTCAGAGTAACAGGGTTAAGACGTGATCCTGGTCCAGTGGTTTCCATCTTACCCAGCAAGCCCTGGCCCAACTGTGATCGCTTGTGAAGTAGAACTCACAACCTACTTCCGTCAAAACGTGTTTCTTGGCCATCTGTCCACACTAACTTCATTCCCTCAGAAATGAGATATACCTCCACATAATCATCAGGAGGATAGGCTGTCATTGGTGGCATTCAGTTGTGCTTGAAGGGACACCTTTGACCTCAGTTCCTACACAAACTTTTCTGCTTCTCGATATTACCCTTCCAGGAGCAAACAGTTGACCTGCGAATGACAGTGTTACCAAAGCCCCGACTCGGCATCAGTCTGCTAGCTTGCCAGCAATGGCATTTTTCTCTCTTGTGAAAGCACTCATGGTTGTTAGCAATCCATCCTGTAGCTCTTAGCC
The DNA here is from genome assembly GCA_004027475.1 of Anoura caudifer. Classification (NCBI taxonomy): domain Eukaryota; kingdom Metazoa; phylum Chordata; class Mammalia; order Chiroptera; family Phyllostomidae; genus Anoura; species Anoura caudifer. Next base: position 856,570 of record PVKU01000032.1, read on the forward strand.
CTTCTTTGACTGGTGAAAACCTTTAATATTTTTTGAAATCTGCACATCACCTTACCAGTAAAATACACGGGGGCACATATACAGTATTGTCGCGTGCTGCGTGGGACACCCGGAGCCCATGCCTGACCTCTCACAGGCTGTGGACTGCCAGTCTAGAGTGAGCAGCTTGGTCTGGGGACCTGGCCTGGTTCTATGTATGTCTCCCGAATGCAGTGGAGTTTCCGGTAGCGAATAGATACAGTACTTAGGAAACGAATGTTGCAAGTGGCATGAATTGGTCAATCTAGAAGCAAGTTGGTGAGAGCAACGTTGGCTTGGTGATACCCTGGCCGAGTAAGCATGGTATTGAGTGACATTGTACACAGTCCGGTGGGCTTTGGATCCCACTTACAGAATCACTGCTGTAGACCGGAGAGGGATGTGTGGGGCTGGAGAAAGAAGAAGAAAAGGAAAGAAAAGAGGAAAAAGGAAAAGGAAGGGAAAAAAGTGGTCCTTTTAGTGCACAGCTCCATTAACCACAGCGCAGTCAGAATAATCTCTCTTTCCCCCTCCCCTAATGCCCTAACTCCCTTCTCTCTCTAACTCTTTTATTCTGTCTTCCTCCTTTGAATCCACAAGAGCTTTTGAAAATATAAAGAGCTTTTGATCACTGGCCAGTGATCAAAGATTAGCCTGCGGAGATTTCTTTTTTATTTCATTGTTTGCTGGAGTCACTTCTGTGGCAGAGACTAGTCACCACCGCAGGCAGGAGCCACTGAACGAGTACCTTAGGTGGTCAGAGAGGTGAGCATGCGCCCACAGAGCCCTCCTGCTCTATATTGCAAGTTCTTCTCCCCAAAGGACACCGATCAGAAGATACCAAGGCTGTTTCTTGCCGTGGATTCTGGAAAACCCGCTGAGGTTGCCTTTCAGAGGTACAAGGATGACCATCGGCACCCGGCATTTCCAAATGGCAGTGTGTTGGGCTGGGATCCAGGAGCGGAGGGACCACTGCCCTTGTAGTAACGTGGAGTGGAGCTCTGGATCCGACACCCATGGATCCTGGCTCAGAAGGTTTGGGGTGAGCCCAGGAACCTGTACTCTTTTTAAACTACCAGGAAATTCTGATGGGAAATCTAATGTAGAAACCCTAGAACACAGGTGGCAAACACAAGGCCCAAGGGCCAAATCCGGCCCCCCACCTTGTTTTATCCAGCCTGGCAGCTTGTTTCTTCCTGGCAGCAGCGCCGAGCTCCTTGCCCCTGGTTAAGCAGTACTGACAGGTATACAGTCCTAAAATTATATTTGGCCCTTTCAAGGCAACCGTGAGGCTGACATGGCCCTCGGTGAAATGATTTTGACACCCCTGTGCCTAAGAGGCCTCTAGCACCACATTATCTGTTTCCGTCCTCCCGTGGGCTGATGTCAAAATTCCCAGCTTAGATCTGGGTGTGGATGCCTCCAGGCCTTATCCCTATAATTCTGTTTCAAGATCCTTACAACATTGGGTAAAAGATGATAAGATCCATAAAATGGCAACATCTTGTGTTACAGACAAGAAATGGGAGGGCTGGAGGAGGGAGGAAATGGAGCAGAGCAGGGATTTTATCTCCCATCTATTCTCTGTTCCTTGGCATGGACACTCCTAGGGCTCCCCAGCTCTGCCAAGGACACTCTTCCGCAGTGCCTGTCACAAATGCTGGTGACTGAAAAGGTGGTGCGACCCTCAAAGGCTCTGCTTCCCATTCTTAAGAATTCTAGAAAAGTCTCGTTTAGGGCACTTACCTACCCTCTGCCTGGCTGTCTCACCTGTACTTGCCCAACCTGGTCTTCCCATAAAGGATAATGAGATTACATCTTCAGAACGTTTTGAGCTACAAGAAGGAGAACATCGTGCACGTACCTACAGGCCCAGTTATTTTTGCAGGATTCCATTTCCTCTGTTCACTTTGAATCCATCTCCTGCTAACAGCTGTCTGGCTCCCTAAAGCCAGCAACAGCTGCAATAATGAGCCACCATTTGAGCCTGGGGATGACACAGGCTGGGCCCTGAGGTGCAGCTGTTCTTTAAGGCCTGATGTCTTGGCCCTCCCCCTGGTCTGGACAACAAAGAGAGGCATTCATTAACCCCCTGGTTTCCACTTTTCACACGGGGGATCCCCTATTCCTTTCACCCGGGGTAGAGTCTCTTAATTCTGCCCCTTCCTGGTAGGTTTACCATCAGGAAGCACAAGGTGGAGGTGATACCACCATCCACATCGGGAGTATGTTGTGAAGTTCCAAAGATATAATAGATACGAAAATCTTTTACAAACTCTAAGGCACTGCTCCTGTTGTAGTTTTTATTAAGGTCCCTTTTCCTGAGTTTAACAAGTGAAAAAAAAATTACTGAGCAATACAAGACAGTGAAATAAGCTTTCTGAATTGTACTGTCCCTAGGGGTGGTCACCAAGGCATGAGGAGGCACGAGGATTTCTGCAGAAAACACTTGGCCAGGCTTAAGGCACTGGTAGAATCTGAGAGGTGAGGGGAGAGGGAGGCACATTAGGGGGAGGGACACAGCCCAGGCAAAGGCTGGGTAAAGAAAATGTGTTCAAGGGGCAGTGTAGAGGCTTCCTGGAATGAGCAGAGAATGGGCCTAGGGGCCAGGGGGACATAGAGTTGGAAGGGTCATGATGGGCCAGACCGTGGATGGCCTTAAATGACTGGCAGGGGAGGTTTGGATAGCGTGGAGAAGCCGAGGAGTTTCAGAGGTCATCAGCCCCACCCCCTGTGTTCTGTGGCTTATGTCTGTCTAACAGTCAAGTCAAAGGGGCCTGTACTGGACGTTCCCTGGGCTTCCAGTGCCAGTTCAGGAGTTCTTGGATCCTGCAGGTTTGCATCTGTCCAGGGCAGCGGTTCCCAACTTCCCTGCTTATTCAAAATGAGACTACCTGGATTTACCAAATCTGAGTTCTGGGAGAGCAGCCTAGGGGTCATCCTTCTGAAAGTCATCTGTCCTCTCTCCGCAGGTGTTCTTGTCCTCATGGAGTTGTGCAAATGCTGTGCAGGTGACCGGGATGACTCCCCACACCAGCTGCCTTGCCCGCCAGCTTCCTGTGTGCTCCGTCTCCAGAGGGCTGAGGAGAGTCACCCAGTGCTCTGTACCCTCCCAAGCTGGGACAGAGAAGACCGGAGCTTTTTCTTCAGGACAACTTTTCCTCCCTGTCACCTTCCTTGTTGCCTGCCTTGAACCACCGTCCCATGTCTTTCTACCCATGCAAGCTAAATGCAGAGCTCCAATGAGGACCCAGCCACCCTTCAATCCTGTTTGTCTGAGCCCTGCTGTCTACAACAGTGTTCCCCATCACACTCCTTCCCCCTCTGCCCCTCCCTCCCTTCCTCTCTTCCTGTCTCTGTCTTTCCTTTCTTTGTTTTTTAAATAAGTGTACTACTCAGATGCTTTGATTCAACTTGAGGGCAACTGGGATTTTTGAGTCTTCTTCCTCTATTCATGGACCTACTCAGTCAGCCTTGCCTAGTCACTGCTTTTAAAATTTAAATTTGCCAATATCTTTTTAAAATTTAGAAAATATTGACAACTACAAAGAGTAAGAGCATCTGCCAATGATTGAGTGCTTGCTGCATCTGAGGACAGTTACCGTGAAATTTCTTTACATGTATTAATCATCACAAGAATCTGTGAAGTAGGTACACCGTTATCCCCATGGTACAAAAAGAGAAACCAAGACACCGAGAAATTAAGTGACCTGCTTAAGATCTCATAGTTGGTGAGAGCAGAGGGCTCCAGGTCTGAACCCAGGGACCCTTGCTTCCAGCCATGAGGCAGACCACCCCTCAGGAATAAAGTCAGGTGGGGGGAGGAGAAAGTGACCTCCTGTTGCCGGAAATAACCCCTCATAAACACTTCCTCACTTTTCTATGAAAAAATGTAATTGGATGAACGTATTTTGCAGTTCTGCTTATAGAGTCTCGTTAGATTATATTTCCTATATTATGTGTTCTTCAGAAATACGATTTTTATCATCTACATAGTATTCTGTCACATGGAGGGGACAGAATTTATATCATTACTCTTTTGTTAAATGTTGATGTCGCTTCTCATTTTTTTACTATGAGAAATATTCTTGTGCATAACCTTTGACTGTAACTGTTTAGTTCTAAAGAATAAAGGTCACATGCCGAAGCTACTTTTAAACCTAACACATATTCCGGAGACTTCCAAATGTTTAAGAAATCTAACCAGCTGACCCACAAGCAGTGTGTGAGGGACCATTTTCTCACCTTCTTGCCAACGTTGCCAATCTGGGAGGCAAAAATGGCCTCTCCTTGTGGTTTCCATTTACATACCTCTGATTACTAGCGAGACGCTCATTTTCTTCTACATTCATTACCACTCATGCTTCCTCTTTTCTGCGCTGTTTATCCATGCATGCCCTTGTTCATTCCCCTGGTGCTGGGCTCGCTTTTTTCTTAGCCCTGTGAGTTCTTATAGCCATCACCTTTTGACTCTCTTATTTGTGAGAAATATTTTCCTGTTTGTTCTACGCCTTGTGTCTGCTTCTTAGGTACAAATTAACTCACAGATATGGAGATATGAATTAAAAATGATTCAGTGTAGAGGCCAGTGTTTCTGAAAATGAGCAGGCTTATCACGCAGACATCTAACCGAAAACATTTTTAGTATTCATTTCCCCACCGGGAGTTTCCGCATCTTAATCACTGGCCTTGGAGAGAGGCCTAAAGTAACTTCGCACTTTTCTGCTTTTCAGGCTGGTTAAAAACAGAGGGAAATCCTTCCAGAACAGCCTCAGTGCAAGTTGCTTTCAACTTTTTTTGACATGGGTATTAAAATGCCACCCCAAATACCACTGGTAATAAAGAATCCGACTTAAAAGGGGGAGTAGGTGTAAATGTAACACATGAGGGTTTTTTTGACTTTTGCTAGCCAGTTGCTGAAGAATCAGTGTTGAGGCCTGCAAAGCTGTTTCCCCTCCCTAGTCTGTGGGGAGCAAACCAGGCTATTTGGGGCTAAATGTTGACACGAGATTTTTTTTGAACTAAGAGGAACTGCTCATATTCTCTTGCAATAAGAATCATCCAGACATCCTGCCCCACTGCTCTCAAGGGAGAATTAACTCCCACTTCCTCTGTTTATTACCCTGGTTCCAGCTCTGATGTTCCCCTGCCCCACACAGTGTGTTCTCCTCTCTACTACCCCCTGCCATGGACAAATGTGATGGCTGGACCCCCTGCCCACCCCCATGGGCATAGTTAGTCATATTTTCAAAAGAGAAGGAGGCTTATATTCTGATCAGAAACTGTAGGGGTCCCACAGGGGCACGGCTTCCTGTAAGAGGATTATTCTTAGGGAAAGCCACACTGGCTTGGCTCCATCTGCATTACTTGGGCAAAGATTTATACAGGGCTTGGTTGTGGAGTGGGTCGGATCTTGAGCTGGGGTTGAGGACAAAGGAAGTCATGCAGATGTTTAGGGCAGACAAAGAAGGATGCTCTTCTGGTATCGCTTAGTGAAGGGGATGAAGGTCAACACAGTTTCAGGGCAGGGGTCCTCCTCAGGAGGAAGGGCTTCGGAAGTCCACAGGAGTTTTCTCCTCCTGTTCTAAATGGTTTCTTCAGTTTAGCATATTTATCTTCTGTGTCTCAGCTCTCCTAGGAAGTAAGCGCATCATTTCATTTCTATTTTTTTGTGTGTGCATTTTGTCCTGGTGAAATACTTAGCCTATGAAAATCATCTATTTGCACATTACATGATACTTTACTATTGATTTTTAAGAGGATTGAAACCAAAATATTACTCTCTGGCTTTATAAAGAACCTCAGACTTAAACCAGGAGAGAGCCGAAAGTTTCATTTATCTCCCTGGCTTGTCAGGAGAGTAATAACAATGACATGAAAGTAACACGTACTGGCTTTGCTAAAACTCTCACAGCTTATAACGCAGGGGCTCTATGTCAGTAACCAAGTAGGAAATTGCTACTTTTATTTCTCCTTACTAGTTCAAGGACACAGGGAGATATTTCATTGCAATTAGGTATTCTTTTCACACCACACACACACACACACACACACACACACACACACACACACTCCCTTTGCCCCGCAAGAATTATCTATGTGTTGGTTACTTGTTAGCTGGGTGCCAAGATTGTGTGATGGAGTGAAAGGGTGCAGGTTTTTAAATTGGTCCTAACTGTGTTCAAACGCTGACTCTATCCCTTGCCCGTCAGGGGCTGGTCAGGCCAGGGGCTGCTCTGGCCACTGAGGCTGTGTGGCTGTGGCTGTGGCTGGGAATAGGGACTGTGGAGTATACGAAGGTTAGGGGTGTGAGACCCTGATGGCCAAAGACAGCTATGAAACCAGAGCACATGGAGTGTCTGCATGATCAGCTCAGAGTTGGAGGCCGTGAAGACAGGAAGTGGGTGCATTACTGCAGCTGACCTGGGTGCACCATCCCTAAAGGTGTTGGGTGAGCTTGTGACCTTGAAAAGAGAAGTTGTGTCCATTGAACTGGAGCATCTGAGTTTCACTTCCCCTTCTTATAAGATGGAGATTTGCTTACCTTCCCAAATTGGATGGAGGGCTGCCCGAGACCATGTATATGGGGCTCTTGTTTTCAGCACCCAGCACAGAGTAGGCACTATACGTACCCAGAAAAAGGAAAGTGTTCTTGTTGGTATTAGTGCGTGAAAGTGTTTTATCAGTGAAAGAATGAGATATTCTTTCCAAAACTTTCAATTATAGGAAGATACGCTGACCTATCAACCTTACCTGCTGTTTAATAGAAACGATTGTGTGGCCTAAAGCCAGGGAAAGCACTAGAAAGTGGTAGGGGAGACAGATGCCTTCTGTTCAGGATCTGTGAACCCAAAGTTGTAAAACAACCTGAGGGCATGAACAACGGCTCCTTTGAAAAACCCTCCCTCCCCACCACCTTCCTCGTGACATAGAGTCATTCACTGGAGCCTGGCCCTTCCACTTTTTAATCATGACTTTGAGCAACTTTTTCTGCTTCCCCAAACCTCTGTGTCTAACTTATGTAAAATGGGAACAAAAATGATACTTTCTTTGAAGGATTTTTATAAGGTTTCAATGGGATAAATCATCCAAAGCACTGAGCACCAAAAAAGTTTATGGTTATTACTGCTCCCATCACCAGGATAACTGTGGGTATGGCCAGGACAGAGGGCAGCTCTGCGGATCGTACGCACCACACACTCTCTTCAGACTATGAGAGTTAGGCCCACCCACTAGTGGAGGCAGGGAAGCATTACGTGGCGCTAGACCATCTCATCATCATCTCATTCAGGGGTGATGACGGCAAGTCTAAACCTACTGCATCCTTTCAGTCCCTAGAGGGCCAGTACACCAGGCCGATCTCAGGTGCTCTGCGGGTTCTAGTTACATGATTGAATGGTACCAATAGAGCAGTTTTCCCATTCTCACTGAGTTCCAGTGAAAGCTTGAGTTCAGGCCGCCAGAGCACCAGAGGGACCACCCTGCTGATGCCTTCTACTGTTCTCAGGTATTTCAGCCAGTGCTTAAAAGCCAGGTGTGAGTCCGGGGCTACCAGTCATTAGGTAGTAGCTCTGGAGTCTTGAGCAAATTTCTTAAGTCCTCTGTGCCTCAGTTCCTTTTTAGTACAACAGTATTGATGATGATAACAGCTCCTACTTCATAGGGTTGTTGGGAGGATTAATGTGCGTTCATCTGCACTAAGCACCTGGAATGACATCTGGAGCAGCCTTGACCTCCAGGCCTCTAGGCCTGCTCCACTCAACAGTCCTCCACCAGCTGCAGGGCAACCAACAGGCCCGATGCTCTGTCCTAAGCCTCCATTTCCAGAGACCGAGCACCGAACGCCTCCTGGAGACGAGCAGGACAAATGCAGTCTGCTTTTGCTTTATTTCTTACTAGACAGACGCGGACAGCAGGCAGCTTCCTTGCTTTAAGAACAGGTTTCGGGACCCAGTGATGCTGGGCGACGGAGGCCAGTGGCACAGGAGTCAGTGCAGCGTGTCGTTCTGACCCTGGTGACAGCAGGAACAAAGTCACCATTTATTAAGGGCCTACAGTGTGTACCAAGGATTTGGCAGGTGTTGTCTCCTTTAGAAAATAAAACTTCTGAAAATAGAAGTTTAAGAAATCAGCATTTTAGAAAGAAGCTATACAGAAAAAAAAAAAAAGTTATGGCGTCTGAGAGCAGAAGAAAATTCTATGGAAAACTGAAGTTTAGAATGAGGACTGGAAGCCCACTAGGGCCGGGCTGCCACAACCACCTCGGGGCCACCGAGGGCCCGCTTCTTTTTGGGTCACATTTAGGTCACATCCTCAGCCACCACCAACTGAAATAGAAAGCAATGTTTTGTTATTTTTTTTTGAAGGTAGACTTTTGGGTGTTACATGGGATCTTAGCTTGACCAGGGAAATCTTAACTGGCCCTTTTAACCTCTTAGAGCTTTGGTCCTTTCATCTGTAAAACATTTTTTAGAATAAAGATTCATTATAATCTACGTGAATTTCCTCGAATAACATCAGCAGATTCCAGGTTTCCCAATAAGAGCCGAAAGAAAGGGAAGAGGAGGGGAAAGGCGATGAAATCACTTGTTACATCTATTATGTTTTATTAATGTTATTATTCTGCCAGGTAGGGTTAAGGGTCCTTTAGTTGATGGCAAAATTAAGAGCATTCATCATCACAGATTGCCTGTGTGATCGCCTTCTTCCCTGAGCCTGCCTAATTAAAAAATACCACCAATGTTTTAATTAGACCATTGGCATTTCTTTTCAGTAATTGCCAGGGGACCTTAAATAACCATGTTCGAGGACACACAAGCATTACTCCGAAATGTGACCAACTGTGCTTCTGATATGAATACTGATTTGTAGAATTAGTTAAAAATAATGTTCGTGGGACAAATGGGGACTCTGAGACCACCTTTTTCAAAACACAGGGTCTCTCTCAGAGCATGTAGGAAGTGAAGCAAGCTAGCAGGGCCATCCAACTTAACACATCCAGCCGCATTTGGAGCTATGGTGGGGGAAATCGGCAGGCTCCCTAGTTAACTTCACACTTCCGCTATACATTTCAAAAACAAGGTGTGACTGCAGCTGGATTAAAAAAAAAAAAAAAATCCTTCAGAAGGCTGAATGGCAGGTATACTGCAAACTCCCTGCCTTAAAGGAACTTTCTCTTTCTTGATGTCTGTTTGCTGTAACAAATTCCAACCTGCTCAGTTAAAGGAAGGGCTTTAAGCTCCTGGAAGGATGTTTCCTGCTTGTTAAGGCTCTGGATTTACTGGAACTGCTGGCCTTTGTCATTAGGACTGCAGGCTTGTCTGCACTCTACGAAACCTGGGGAAATTTACTCAAGAGGAAGGAAAGGAGGAAGCTGGCATCCACCATGTGTCCCCTGTGTACCCGTTTCCCAAAAGCCCTGTGAAGCAAAGGTTTGTTGTCTGTGTTTGGCGTAGGAAGGACTGTGAGCTCGGGGAGACGACCTCTTCCCCAGACCATGTTGTTTCTCCAACAGCACACCCCATCTGCTCTGAAAGTGGAGGTGGTCTTGGTGCAGGGGATGGGCCCTCCGGGGCATGGCTACTCTCCACCAGGCCCCTGGCCACCACCTCCTGGCTGCAGATCACCCCAGGTTTGTTTTCTTTGGCCCCCTCTTTAACGAGTTCCACAGGACAATGCTAAGTCTAGTTAGGCAGCCTTAATTGGTTTAGTTACAACAAGATAATTCCTTTTTTCTTCTCTTGGAGGCCTTTCTGTTTAAAGCCATTTTAGCTGGAAGATGCTAATTATCAACGAGGAGAAAGTGACACCTGAAGAGTTCATTTTCCATCTTGGTCCTTGCTTTCTCCTTTGAACTCCCTCCGCCCGGCCCTCTTTCCCACTTCATCACTTGTCCCCACCATCATAAAAGAGAGCTCTGCCTGGGCCAGGCGGCACAGCCTTCTCACTTCCAGAGAGTCTTTCTCCCTGCAGCTGTCTCGCAGGCATGGCCAACCTGCGCGACACCTTCCTTAGCCTGGAAGATGGCTTGGGCTCCTCCGACAGCCCGGGGCTGCTGTCCTCCTGGGACTGGAAAAGCAGGGCAGAGCCCTTTGAGCTGCACCAGGCCTCCCCTACGCAGAGCCTCTCCCCAGCCCCATCGCTGGAGTCTTACACTTCTTCTCCCTGTCCAGCTGCCTCTGGGCTGCCCTGTGGGCACGAAGGTGCCATCCACAGGGGCAGCGAAGGCTGCAGCGGCCCTGGCACCGGTGGCCTGGTGGAGGTGGAGTACAATATGTTATCTTTCCAGCCTGCTTACCTGCAGGGCACTGGTGGCCCCAAGGCCCAGAAGGGCACCAAAGTCAGGATGTCTGTCCAGCGGAGACGGAAGGCCAGCGAGAGGGAGAAGCTCCGGATGAGGACCTTGGCAGACGCCCTGCACACTCTTCGGAATTACCTGCCACCTGTCTACAGCCAGAGGGGCCAGCCACTCACCAAGATCCAGACGCTGAAGTACACCATCAAGTACATCGGAGAACTCACAGACCTCCTCAACAGCGGGAGGGAGCCGCGGCCGCAGAGCGCCTGAACCTCAGGAACCCCACCAGCCAGCCCCCCCGGACCACAGGCACAGGGTCATGTTTATGTAGTAAGCGTGGTGACCTCGTTGTCAGGAAAGTTCTAAGGAATTCCCATTGGACTTGGTGGAACTGCCAGACCAGCAGGTACTTTGCTTCCAGTTTTCCCGCGATTTCTCAGGAGCCTCGCCCTTTGCAAAGAGACAGATTAGTGTGCCTTTCTCTGTCTGTTCAAATTATTTTAAAGGGTCAATGATTTTAAATGCAGTTTTTCAATAATGTCAAATCATTACAATTCATCTTCTCTTGCCATGTCGGTGTTGGGAGCTCTTTTTTGCTAACTAAGCCTGTATTCTGTACATGATCCAGTGTGACCCCTGGATTCTAATTTAGAAAGTTCTGTGGCAAGGACTTCAGTGCTCCTGTTTTATTGCATGTGTGTGAGATCAAAATCACGCCTTTACTTGCACAGGGGCCCCCAAATCCCTCAAATGCAGCAGGAGGGAGTGTCATGGTAAAGTCACAGGCAGGCAGGCTATGGTAAGACAGAGAGACAAGCCTAAAGGCCAGCACCTCCTCTCCAAGGGAAGGAAAAGGAGGCTGGAAAACTGGTGCAGGGGACTGGGGTGGGATGGAGGAGGAGGCAGAGAAGGAGGTGGGGGCTCAGCACCACCAGAGGGGCCTGAAGTAGGGCTTCGAGGGCAGGAGCCCCCTGCGCCAGGCCTGGTGTGAGTATGACCTCACTGGACCCTGTCCCATACCCCTTTCTTGAGTGAAGAGGTTGGTTTAAAAAGGAATCCATGCCCTGGCTGGTGTGGCTCAGTGGATTGAGTGCTGGCCTGCGGACTATAGGGTCGCAGGTTCGATACCTAGTCAGGGCAAATGCCTGTGTGGCTGGCCGGGCCCCCAGTTGGGGGTGCAAGAGGCAACCACACATTGATGTTTCTCTCCCTCTCTTTATCCCTCCCTTCCCCTCTCTCTAAAAATAAATAAATAAAATCTTTAAAAAAATAAAAAGGAATCCAGACTATTTGAATTCTATAGAAAAATATAAGGGTAGGGATTAGGGCCCAAGCCTGCCTCTAACCCCTCTGAAAGCATTTATTTCCTCACCCATGGCGTCTTCCCTTCCCTTCCAACCCCCCTCCCATCCCCCTGGATGCATCCATACACAAACATACACCCCCCTTCTCTGTGCCTCGTCTTAGGGGGTGACTGTAGCACCCTCAGTTTGGCTAATCTGATGGCACATGGCATCAAAAGGGGGCTTTGAATGGAGGAGGTTCTCAAAAACCAGTAGGCTTTAAGGCTAAGTATTCGCGCCCCCCCCACCCCGATTAATAAGCATTCATATTTGTTTTTCAATGTTTATGTGTCTGGTATTTTTTTTCTATTGGTGACTATTCTTCTTTTTGGTGACAAACTGCAGGGGCAATAGAGTTAGTCACAGTGTCAGGATTCTCTACTTATTTCTTTGCATAAAGCACACAAATAAATTACATTTTTGAAGAATACCTTTAATTCTGTAATTGCGTTTTTTAACACTTAGCAATATATAGTAAGAGACCTTCCAAGTTAACACAAGTATATCTGTAATGTAAATACCAGTGTTACCTTCATCTTATAGGTGAGGAAACTGAAGCACAGTCTGGCCCTATGTCACACCTGTGAACGTGTAGGGGCAGCGGCAGTCCGAACGGTGTTCCCTAGCCCAGGGGTTGCACAACTGTGTTTAATGAAGTCCATTTCGACTGATATTTGGGTTGTCTTTACTTTTCTTTTATTACAAAACAATGCTTTAACAAGCATCACAGACAACCAGCTTTACACACTGATATTTTAATTAGCCTGAACAATTTCCAGAAATGGAATCCCTGGATCGGAGTGTATGCACATTTCAAAGTTAAGTAGATTCTGTTCGGTGGCTTTTGTAAATTTGGTAGTTAGTTACCCTCACTCTAACGTCATGTGACAGAACCAGTCCACCATCCCCACTGGATATTATCTTCTGAACGTTTTTAATGGGTAAAAAATGGTTATGTTATTGCGTTAACTTTAATTTCCCCATGTACTATCTGAGATGGTGCATCTGTTTACGTTTTATATTACTCTTGTTCATTTTGGTTCCTTTTTTATACCTTGCCAGTTTCTGTTCATTGTCATTTTTCTGTTGGTTAGAATCACCTCTTGTCAATAATTTAGGAGAGCTCTTAGTACATTGTATGTGTTAAAAATATTTCCTTCCAATCTATCATTTTGTTATAATCTTTGTTTATGGTATCTTATGTTTATGATTTTGATTATGATATCTTTTCCTCATTGAAACTTTTCATTTTTTATATGATCAAATCTCTTTTATGGCTTATGTATTTCTTCCCTTTGCTTAATTTTTTTCCCAGCTCCAAGGCTATCTAAATGTTCAGATTTTTGCAAATATTTTTGCAATTTTTTATCTATGGCTCTTTAACACATCTGCATTTATTTGTCTATTTTTGTGCATAGAAGGAACCTAACTAACTTTATTTCTGATTAGTGGTTTTATAACTGAAGAATATCTTGTCATTGGCAGGCAGTGCATTGTGGGTGTGGTTGCTAAAATGTCATCTTGTGTATACAAACCTTCATCAACTTCTCATATTTGTTGGTGGTGTTTTAGAGAAGAAACTAGAAAATATTGTTCAATGTCAAGATTTTCTCTAAGGGACTCTGCCCTATGCATGTATAGATGTTCATGTGAGAGTGTATGTGTGTACATGTGTGTGTTTGTACCTGTGTGTGCATGTACGTGTGATGTTTCATGTGTTGGGGAGGAGGGTAAGAAAGGAGAGTAATATGGGGAAGGGAGTGTTTAGCATTTGATCAGCTTTTAGATTAATTGTTATTTTCCTTGCCATTTTTCAAAGAGTAAAGAAACTCAAATGCTCTTGGCTTTTGATTTTTTTTCAAGTTCAAGCATTAAAAATAGTTTATAAATAGCTTTGGTAATTTTGGTTGCCCTGGGGGATAAATACTGTGGATGGATTAGGAGGTCATGTCCTTACTCTCAAAAGACCCAGGGAAGCCACAGACTCAGCAACTAGCGGGACTTGCCCTCAGGAGGGGAGGTTCCTACAGGAGGGGAGGGATCTGGAAAGCCAGGAGGTGGAGGCAGAGTTCTGGCGGGAGGCCTCGGCCTCCGGCCCAGGGCCTTGCCTGGTAAATACCGTTGCACTCAGCACAGCTTCGCTCTGCGCAGCTGCACTCAGTACCATGGGCCTGAGCACAGGTGCACTCAGCACAGCTGTAGGCCTCGCAGACTTCAGGGTCAGCGCCTGGCCTGTCCAGGTGAGGAAGCTGTCCATGAGCCTCGGACTGTAGCGGTGGCTGGTGAAGTCGCCTCCCTGTGGGGAGGATAGTTGGAGCAGGTCCCCGATGCCTCTAGTGCGCCCGTAAAACCAGCTAGCCTGGGCGAAGCTCAAGGATAGGAATAAGTCACTTCTGGTGCTTACATAGGGAATCACAATTGGTGTGTGATCTGTGCTGTGGATGGAATTTTTATATTTTTAATTTCACAGGATCCTCCTAACAGTGGGCCTTGTCAGTCCCATTTTGAGGATGAGGAAACCAAGGTTTAGGACAGAGAAGCCATGAAAGGCCACATGATCAGCTAATGGCATGTGGTTGACTAGCTGGCTAGTGAGTTTGGCCCTGACTCCAAAGCTCAGGTCCTGCCACAGAATCCTGCCACCAGCTGTCTCTTCCAGCCACCTCTGAGGACATGGCTTGTGACACTGGTGCCCTGCTCTGGACAGCAGGAGGGCATTCTGAGCAACTCCTCCCTCCCGGGGCTTCTCTACCTTTTCTCTGCATCTCCATCTCTGGGACCCTCACTTCTTTCTCCACCTGAGCCATTTCAGAAGGGGCCATTCATCTTGTCCTTTAAATTAGTTTCCCTTTGAACTTCTGCATCTTCCCCAAACATTTCCAGAAATTCCTTTCACTTCCTTGCTGGAGCCTAGAGTCCTTCATCCAGAGAGAAAAACTGACTTCTGTTCACCTGAAGTATTCAATAAAGTATCCCACAATTCACACTGGGCGGAGGTTGCTTTGTTCTTACAGTTTTGGCCACATCAGCTGATTGGGAGATGTGCCAGAGTAGGGATGGGAAGATGGTCCACACCCTCCCCTCTCAACAGAATGACACTTACGTTCACTAAGATGTATTTTAAAAACAGCAGCAAAAGAAGATGCCCATGTCAGGGGGGTCCTGTTACCATGGTTCATTAGGTTCTGTCCCTGCACCCAGGGGACACCTGATTCCCGACAGTTGCTGCAGGCGCTCCCTCCCGGCTTCAGGAGAGAGCCCAGGGCCTGGCCCTGACCCCTGTGGTCTGCAACCAGCCTGGCCCGCTCCTCCTGTCCTGCTGTGTTGCAGATGAAGTGTTGAAGCTAAAGCGGTGCCTCTCAGAGCATCCAGAAGGACTTGATCTTGACATTTTTATTCTAGAAAGGCCCTTGAACCCTGAGAGGGGAGAAAGCAAGAAATCTTAAAGGAGGCTGGGAAAAAGGACAATGATTTGTTCTGTCTCTTGGGTTTGAAAACTGTGAGCCCTCCCTGCCTTGTCTCCCCCCTCAAGCCCTTCATTTGAATGAACTCTGTTGACTTCTGTTTCCCTGCATTAAGTTAATTGGGGAGAGGGGCAGGGCCGAAGGTCAGGGACCTGTGGGAGAGAGGAGAGTTCGGAAGCCATTCCCAGCCCTGTCAGCAACGGTTGCGGAGGAATTCATCACGTGAAGTGTCAGACTCGGGGCCAAGGGCTTTCTATACTTTTTCTCCTTTCATTTTGACTGCTAACGATAGGAGGTGACTATTATTAGCCCATTTTGCAAATAAAGGAACAGTCTCAGAGAGGCCGCATCAACTCGCCCAAGGTCACTTAATTGGTGCAGGGCCCCGGATTCCAGCCAGGTACGTTTGACTCACTCCTCTGACAATACTAAGGCCTCTGTGCCAGGAAAGCAGCATCGAGCAACAGAGCAGCAGAGACGTCTCCGCATGCCGGCCTTTGCCACTAGTCTGTGCTCTTGCTCCGTATTTGCATTGAACAAACAACTCATTAGCATTTATGTAGATCAGGGCAGATTTTAAGTTGTGATCCCCTTTCAACTCTTGTCCCACAAGAATAGGGAGCACGATCTCTCTCTTCTCTCTTTCTCTCTCTCTCACCCCACTCTTTCTCAAACACACAAAATATAATTTTTTTTTAAAAAAGTGGAAGTTTTATAACAATCTTGGGGCATTTGCATACCTCCAAAGGTATATAAAATCTGATTTTAGAAGTACCTGTTCTCAGGGACTACAACTTACATACCTTTTTCTTCAGTTTCTTTTAGACCCGAAGTGACAAAATTAATATAGCAATAATTATAATAATAATAGCAACTAATATTTATTGTGTGCTTACTCTGGGTGGGGTACCATTCTAACAAATTTGCATGAAATAACTATTTTAACCTGTATGAAGTAGAAATAACTACTTAACAACCATCTGAAAGACTAAAGTTGTCCCCATTTTATAGATGTGGGAACTGAGGCATGGAGAGGCGAACACTTGGTTCAAACCCCAACCTGGTGTGGTGCGCTAATATACCAGGTGTGTCTTTATATTGCTTTAGCGATTACAAAGCATTTTCCATCCATTATCCTGTTTAATTCTCACCAGTACCTCACCATAATGAGGAATTATACCCATTTTACAGATGAGTACATTAAGGCTCATGGTGGCAAAACATTACAAGTATTAATAAATGACCAAGCTAGCACCAGATCCAAAATTTTAAGCTAATTAATCTGGCTCTTTCTGGCTCAACTGTGTGGTCAACTAGGAACTCCAGTCATGCCCTAAATCCTGCCCCCAAAGGCATCTTCATAAAGACAGAACAAAGAAATGTGTTCCAGGGCACACTTTTGCGAGGTGGGTTTTGCATGGGACCTGTCTGAATTTTAAATCTAATCCGTGTGCACGCAGAAAACAATATCCGCATACACTGCAGGGAGGTGAAACCCCGCACCTTCGAACAGAATTTTATTCCCCTTCATAATCCAGGAATTGGCGCCCCTAAGAGACCTCTGTCACTACTTTTACTACCTAATTACTCTTTAGCAGAGAGAGCCGATGACGTTTAAGTACTGTAAGTTCCAGGATGCTCGCAAACATCACAAAGCCTGATGCATTCTGAGCGTCCAGCCATGGGCTGAGGACGGGCCACTGGAGCAGCCAGCAGACGGTGTGGTGATGGTGGGAGCCCAGACCCCCACTGACGCGCAGTGTGGAGACAGGAGTCGATGCCAGCTGGCTCTTCCATGGTGCTGGATGCAGGGGACGCAGCGACAGCGAGATGCCCACAGCCTAGCCAGGGAGAAAGGAGGGTAAAGAGATGAAAGGAACTGCTGCTCCTTGCAGGGCTCAGGGAAGGGGTCACAAAGGAGCGGCCCTTGAACCTGTCCCCCAGGCACTGGAAGGAGCTGAGAGCATCCCACACAGAGAAATAGCCCCTGCAAGAGCCTGGGGGTCTGAGAAAGCTCAGGGATCGGAGGCGGCTGGTTTGGCTGAAGCACAGGCTGAGTTTGGAGGAGCAGGAAATGGACAGGGACAGGCAAGAGAGGGCAGGTGGCTGTAGGCCTGAATGTCCTTCAAGCCCTGGGGACACACTGACACAACCTGACGCAGGTGGTCGTTTACCTGGGCTGAAGCCCAAGCCCCAGGACGGAACGTGACACACGGATGAAGAGCAGCTGACGTTGCGGTCCAGGTGGCTCCAGCGTACTCAAGTTCGTCTTGCTCACCGTGTGGTACTTCTTCAGACACCCACGAGGGGAAATCCAGGCGCTAGCAAATTGAAACACAAGCGACACTGTGTTCTTTTTGAACCTAGGTTATCTCGTTTAATCCTCACAATAACCTTCTCAGGGCAAAATGCAGCCTCTGCGCTCCAGGAGTTTAAGTGCAGCCGGGGGAGAGAGGCCTTTACCTAAGTAAACATAACACAGGCAAAACGTGCAGGGATAAAACATTTCGAAATGTGTCCAAAATCAGTGGGGGAAAAAGCGGGCCACCTGGCTTCATAGGTGAGCTGGCGCTGCGCTTGAACCTAGAGGGATACGCGGGATCTTGGTAGGACCGAGCGGCATAGCACGTGGGCACAACTGTAAACCTCTTTTCCCCTAACCCTGTATGGACGAATAGACACACACAGGGACACAAAGACACAGAGAGACACTTACAGAGAGACACAGAAAAAGACCCCCAGCCCCAGAACCCTGAGGTCCTGCGGCCTCCTGTAGACCTATGGTGAGAGCCCGGGAGCATCCCTCACCTCACAGTGAGATGCAGGGCCCAGCCAGCCCACTCAGCCTTTTTACCTCTGCACGCCAGCTCGGCTTTCTGCTTAGCCGGTCAGCATGCACCTGCGTTCTGAGAGGCCTGCAGTCACCGGAAGAATCCCTAGCAGCTGCCCTTCCCCCAGGTCAGGCAGTGGGGCAGGATCCAGGACAGCTGCCCTTTGTCCCCCACCCCACCCCCATCTGCAGCTTCCTTCCTAAAGCTTCCCTTTGCAGCTCACTCAGACCGTTACACAAACACTCCAAGAGAGGCCCAAGTAGGGCAGCCCATGAAATACAGGACCCCTGTTAAATTCGAATTTCAGATCGCACTTGCAATATTGCAATGTTGGACATATTTGCAATATTGGACATATTCGCAATATTTGGGACATTGTTTATCTGAAATTCAGGTGTAACGGGGCATCCTGAATTTTTAATTGCTAAATCTGGCACCCTCTCCTTCAAAGGTTTTTGGCTTTTGCTGAGCAGAAAAGAAAAAATTTAGGATGAGCAAGAATATATATATTTTCCCGGATACAAATATTTTCTGCCACTTTTGGCCAGATGTGCAAATAAAAAGGGTAGCAGGGAAAGGCCTGTGAGATGTGAGCCCCAGACAAAGTGAGATCAGCCAGGGGCGGGCGATAAACCTGAGCATGTTGGTTTGCGTTGAAATCATCTCTCTGCTTATTGGACTGGGAACGTCTCCATGGCCGGCATATGCCATGGACTAAAACCCTTTTAATGAGGAACTACTATGAAGCAGGGATTGTGCTGGGGACCGGGGGTGTGGGGTAAATAAAACAGTGTATTTCTTGCTCACATGGTGAGTGTCTCGCTCCCCTGGAACCAGCTCCCAGGCTGTTGGTTCACACCCTCGGGAGAAATCTCAAACTGGTCCCCGTACACTGGGGGTGAAGGGAGAAGGAAGAAGGAGGCAGGCCCCTCCAGATTTGTAGGTGGCAGGTTAAATAAAGAAGAAGACTTATTTATGAGGCTTGTCTTGTGCCCTTCAACACAAGTAGTTCCCACATCCACCTTCTAGAACCTTCAAAGTTTACATGGAGGCCTTCATTGGGTTCAATTACACATTCAGTCCACATGATGTTGAAACAAACACCTTAGTCTCCCAAGGCTATGTCCTCCAAACAGCTCCTTGTGTGGGACTATGGGGGGAGGAACCTACATTCCAAGGTCAGGGAGGGGCGAGGAGCCTCCGATTGCCAGGGTCGCATCCTCCTGATGACCTCCAACACAGGCCTGCCTCACCAGTGGGACACACTCAGGGAACATGTGCTGATTGGCACTTCGTTACCTTAATTTTGCTCAGCTGCTAACCCGGGTTGGGCGGCGGGACTCACACAAGGCTCTGTCCTTGAGCAGTTCCTGGCTGATGCGGGTGACGGGGGAGCAGTCTGCCCCCACCTCCCCCCCCCCCAGCCCCGTGAAGGATGTGTGCTGGGCTCTGTTTTCTGATTTGCTGCCTGGGATGGGCCAAACTCGGCAAGTGTGGCCCCTTCTGTTTCACCTTGAAGAGACCGTCTTAGGATCCAGAATTAGCTACTGTGCTTTCGCTGGCCCTCACCTGCTGAACGAGTCTCCTCTCCCCTCCGGGCTTCCATGTTCTCACAAGTCAAATGACAGACTTGGGCAAGGTGCTCTCTGAGGGCTGTGACAGTGGGAGCTCTCCCCGGTTCTTTGTTAAGGGAATCTTGCTCCTATGAGGGCCGTGGTCACTGAATCACGGCTTTGGACAGAGGCCTGGGAGGGTCCAGCTACCCCCAGAACAGGGCTCGGTGATGGCTGTGGGCCAGGGGGACTTTCTTCACTCAGGGTAGGGCTTCCTGCTGGTCACACCTGCTGGAACAGGTGTCCAAATGTGACAGTGGGGAGAATGCCCAGGGTCGGGAACCCCCCTGAGTCAACCGTGGAGCATATACTGGGGACAGGAGAAAGCAGACCCAGGAATGACTCCTGGAGGGCATTGTAAGTACCATCTTGGGGGCGGGTGGGGGGACTTGGAGAGCCAGAGCCATTCTGGCTGAATGTGTAAAATTAATTAAAAAATTAATAAAAGAACATCAGAAGCTGTCCCAGTTGATGTCATTGGATGGTGCCATTTCCAGGTGTAGGAGGAAGCTCTGGTTTGGCCGGTCTAGTATCTCAGCGACAACAGGGCTTTGGGGTCACAGAGAGGTGCACTTGACGTCTGGTCTGGGGACTCACCAGCTGTGAGACCTGAGGAAAGTTACTGAGCTCTCTGACCCAAGGTCCTTTACCTGGGAAGCAGGGACTTCCTGTGTCACGGGCTTCTCATCTGAAAGCCCCTGGTAAGTTACAGACACACACTCAGGAAGCATGTAAGAAAGGCCCTTCTCTCCTTCCACGTGGACCCCAACTCCTGCCTCGAAGATGGAAGAATAAAGCATTTCTAAGAGAGAGAGAAAGTGTGTGTGTGAGAGAGAGAGTGTGTGTGTGAGAGAGAGCAAGAGAGATCTACTGTGATTCTCAGTATTTCAGCAATTCACTGTCTTGTGCAACATTTTTTAACATTTAAAAATACCCAAGAGTAGCCAAATTAAATTGTCTAGGGCTGTTAAGTGAAGAGAGAAGGACGTAGATCAGCTACTTTCTGTGCTCATGGAAAACCTGCTGGAAGTAAATATACCAGGAGGTTTTCTTTAAAATTTTGGGTGCTGCCTTCTCGTGACCATGCCATGGCAGGAAGCAGCCACAGGAGGGAGCCTGTGCTCGTCAAATGGATTTAGGAAATGCTGCGGGTGAACGACCTGAGGGCTGAGAGCAGGTGAGCCTTGGACAGTCCTAGTCCCTGAAGGCACCCACTGAAAGGAAACCTGCGCTAAGCCCTCCCTTATAACATTAGCTGGCCCCATTTAGGGAGGGCGAAGCGCTAAAATGAGGCTGGCGTTGAGAAAGACATTCTCAGGGCTGAAGGTCAGGACACCTGGCCTCCTCCCCATGGTTTCTTGGCTTGAGGGCGGCTTTTCCGTTGGCTGCTGCGGATCACTAGGTACCAAAGTGAAAGGGCTAAGTCGCACAGCAGAGATAAGTGCCTGGGACAAGCTCAGAAGCTGGAGGCTCCAGGATATTCAGGTAGGGGATTATGCGAAGGTGAGACCAGGCACCTGCCCCCGAGCCCACCTGAGCGAGAGCAGAGAGCACAGGGAGAGAATGCGGAGGGGTGCCGACTGGATATCCACTTTTGGCTGGGGAGAATGATGTTTTCCGTGGGCCTCCTGGATGCCACTGGGGGCCCTGAGGCATGCAGCTTCAGCCCCTCAGAGAGTGGTCAGGGAGGGGGCCCCAATCTTAAAGGAAACGGGGGATGGGGAGGGAGGAGGCAGCTTGTGCACTGGAACCTTCCACATCGCTCCTCTGAGCTGTGCACACTTCTAAGCCCCACAAACAAAGGACCCACGGCAGACACCTATCACACACAAGCCCTGATGGCCCGTCCGTGGGAACAGCGGTGATAGGACCACAGCAATAGCCAATTCAGTAAAGATGAAGAAAAGCCCCAGAACACACACACACACCGCAAAAAGCTTTTTTTTTTTTTCCTTCTTTTTCTCCTCCCTGCCCCAGTATACCGGAAGTCCTGATCCTAGAGAGGAAAAGGTGGCCTTGGGAAAGAACAAGTCACCCCTTTCCACTCCAAGGTGTCTGTGACCCCAGGTCCCTTCAGCCACAAGACCAGCCAGCAACCCGGGGCAGGTGAAAGCGTGAATTGACTACAGGACTATTGGCTGCATGACATTGTATGTCAAGCCATCCTGGACTTGTAATGCGCAAAGCCACTTGACAGGGCATGGCGTCTGCCCAGGGTGTGCCTGAGTGCGGGAACGGGCCCTCTCACAGCTTGTGGTGGAGACCAGTGACTGGGAAGGAATCCCTTTCAGGTTTGTTTTGGAGTTAAGGCTGATCAGCAAGCCTTTTGGCCTTGATTTTCTCCAGTCTGTGAGCACTGCTGGTCAGAGCTCTCCCCACCGCGGCCCAGGGCTGAGGGGGTGGGAGAGGAGGGCTGGGTCCATCTTCTCTCGATGCCCCTGCTCTTCCTCGCCCCTCCCAGGCCTAAGCACTTTTAGCCAAAACACCTGTGCAGCACCTGTCTGGGCTTTGTAGGATCCAAAGACATAGTCCTTCAGTTAGTTCCCAAAGAAAAGAAATTGAAATCACAGAAGAAAAACGCTTCCATGGGCCTATAGCAGGAGTCAGAAATTACTGTCAAAACTGGACAGGAAATATTAATATCTTAGGCTCTGGTGGGTCATGCAGTCTTTGTTGCAAATATTCAACTTTTACTTGTAGTTTGAAAGGAGATACAGGTAACACGCAAACGAGAGAGTGTGGCTGGGTTCCAATCAGAGCTTTATTTATGGACAGTAGCATTTGAATTTCATATACTTTTCATGTGCTATGAAAAGTCATTCTTTTGATCTTTTCCAACCATTGTTAGCATGTGGTTTAGGTTTATAGCCCCTGCTCTTGATGGTCCCCTTTAGGATGCTGTCGGTCAATAAATACAGCCCTAGGTGTTCCCTGCAAATTTCTCTTAAAAAAAAAAACACACAAGTGGGAGAGCAGAATGCGGAGGATGTGATGTCATCGTTCCCCTCAGACTCTTGTTCCAAACCTCCCAGGCTCCCTGCACTAGGAGCATGCTGCAAAGCTCCTCCCAGCCCCGGCCCTCCCCTCTCTTCTGTCTTGGTTGTGAAATTCCTGGGGGACAGTGGCTGTCAGTGTCAGGGATGACTAACTTGGTGTCCTGCAGCATCTGTGTGTGTAGTTCACAGAGGAGGCATCACATGTTAAAGAGGAGAGACCGTCTCTTCCAGCCACCTCCTTGCTCGGAGAACACAGGAGCCCCAGACAGAAGTGGCTGGCCCAGGACCACAGGGCAGCCCAGAGGCCTGGCGAGGACTAGGGAATCAGTTGCAGGAGTGTGCATGCTTTTGAGAGCCATGGGTGGCTCGGCACCCTGCTAGGTGTGCCTCTCTCTCGACTTCCCAGCTCCCCTGGTGCCCTTGGCTCTGTCTTGGTCTCAGGTCCTGGTCTTGGGTGCCTGGATTTGATCGCTTGTTCTGTGGGGCTTCTCAAGTTCTGCCTTGATTAGGATGTCGCCACGATCCTGACTTTGGTATGCACCCTCTGAATCCAAGCTTTGTGACTTTGAATGAGGGGTTCTCACATCTTTCTCCCCCATGGGGAGGGAGACTGGGCCTCCCCTAGGGAAGAGTGAAGGGTCAGATAAGTAGATGACCAAGGTTCTCTCCCAGGCATGTCTCATGGCTGCACTTCAATGAATGGAAGGTCATTACCTGATGGCCAATGGTTTTCTGACACCCAGAGGGGCGCACACACAGAATGGTGCTATTCCTTACAGTCACTGTCCCCACCTGGAATACAGTCACCTTCCCCTTCCCACATCCTGGGTAGAGTCCATAGGATCTGATTATTTCCTCTTATTAAAACGAGTCCTGTCCAGTTGATGATGCTAACCTCACATGGGACTCAAAGTTGTTCTCCTGGCCCATTTTTAGCCCTTGCCCTGCTCAGAGGGCTGGGAGTCAAGTGGGCATGGTCTCCTTTCCTTCCTCCTCCTCTTTCCCCTCCTGCTGCTTCTCTGGCCCTGTCTGGGTCTGCAGTCCCAGAGAGTGCTGGGCAGGGAGGTGGGGAGGGGACACACTGTGCTGGTAAATGCTTACCAGCCAGCTCTCTGGTGCTGGATGGATGAGACAGACAGCAGTTTCTTGCTCACATATACTCACAACCTTGGGGAGGAGGACACCGTGCAACATGCAGGGCCAGAAGGGCTGCACAAGGAGTGGCGTGAACCAGCAGGGGCCCAGGAGGCAGGCTTTGTGGTGACAAGCAGGTGAGGTGACTCTTGGCTTCCTCAGAAAGATGTGATTGGCTTGTGTGAATAGTTCTGGCAGGGAGGTGAAGCCGATTAGGTTTGGAACCAGGTGGGGTGTCCCTGGTCCTGCTGAGAGGCAAACTAGATAAGTAGGGAGACTTTCTTCGTAGGGGGGTGGCCGGGGTGCATACATGCCCCAGAGCGGGGGAACTTCTGGCTAGGCCTCTGGGGCCCTGTGAGACTCTAAGATATCAATCAAGGCAGCACTTGGAATCTCATCCAGTGTAATTATCCTCATTTTGCATGGGAGAGACTGAGACATGGTAGTGGCGGGGGGTGGGGGGGAGGACAATGTGACCCAGCTAGTTTGATGCTGAGTTGAACACAAAAGGCCTTTTCTTTACATTGGTCTGTATCACATCATTATCTTATCCGAACCCCACTCCAAGCCAGCTGGGGAGCCTGTTGCCAATGAGGAGGCTGAGGAGCAAAGAGAGGTAAAGTGGCCCAAGTCATACAGCCAGAGTCATGGCGCCAAGTTAAAACTCAGGGTGTCGTGTCCAAGACTGTTCACCCGCCAGCCTGGCTGCCTGCGGTGTTGGCCCTGCTCTCAGGAAAGAGGTCACAGCCCGCTGGCTCCCGCCTCTGCATCCCTGTGCAGGATGCATGAGACGTGACCTTGGAGGTACAGATAGGAATGTCTGCAGCATTTCCGTAGCTCTGGGAATTCCTTAAAGACAAGACGCTGGGCTGAACTCTTCAGGTTTGTTTGTTTCTTTGTTTTGTTGTTGCTCTGCAGAGAAATAAGGAAAATAACATTAAGTATATGCACATCCAGGGGTGGTATTCAAAATCTTTATCAACTGCTGGAAAGACAGTCAGTTCTAGCTGGGCCAAGTATTAACCCTTCAGTGTCTGGATGGTGGAAAGTCCTGGGGGGTCCTGGAGGAGGGGCTGTGGCAATGAGTGTGACGAGGGTGGGGATGTCCGTGCCTGTATGTTTTGCAGTGCTGGGGAATTTGGTTATTCTGGGCACCATCCTTGGGGAGTGGATGACGTAGAATAAAGAGGAACAGCCCAGATGAGCAGCAGAGATGGAGCTAAAAACAGCCCTGCTGTGTGGAGTAAGACAAGGAGATGGAGATGAGTGACAAACGACCATTTGTATACAAAGAATGGCACATATTTTACAAGGACACACGGAAAGAGAAAGCTCTTGATAGGCATTTTAGAATGGCTTCGGGTGGAGGGTGGATGGCCGTGCTGGTGTGGAGTGGGAGCAAAGGCATAAAAAAACAATAAACACGTGAGATGATAATTTGCCATAACTGAAGAGTATGAGTAATTTAGCCCTCTGCAACCAAGAAAGAACAGGAAAAAGGAAAGAAGGATGAACCATGGCCCACAGGTCATTGTGCCTGCAGTTGAAGAAGAGGAGGGGGTGCACTGGAGGGAGAGACCCCCCCTTCCTGCCAGCAGAGCACGGGGCACCTGCCTGCCACTTTGTTCCTCCAGAAACCTCTTCTGCTTCCTTCTCACCACCGTATCTTCCTGTGGTAGAATTTCCTCCTTGTATTATGGTTAGAAGTTGTGGGTTTTTTTTCAAAAGAAGTTTTAATAGAAAATTTCTTCTGTTCCTGAGTCTGAACAGGCCACTTCTGCTGACCACCCACTGGAAATAACTCAGCCACGTGCTCCCCGCTAGCAGCACAGGAGGCTTGGACGTGTAGACTTTGTCCTGGGCAGCGATGTGCCTGGTCGGATGGCCAACTGTCCTGGTTGAGTCTGTGCTGAGGGGTTCCTGGGACACTGGCCTTTTGGTGTTGAAAATGAGACAATACCAAGAACATCAGGAAGTGTTGTTATCCTGAGACTATGCCCAAGGAGGCAGAAGACAGAAGATCGCAGGACTGTGCCTAGTGATTTCTGCCATGGGGATACTTGGCATCTATTTTTTGTGGATACCATTCATTTATTTTTATAGATGGAAATAAAGACTAGACCCTAAGTTCCGTCACACCAATGAAGGATTATTAAAATAGACACAGAATGCCCCTGGAAGAAAAACTATGAGGTGATGCACCTGGTCTTTGGTGCCTCCGAGTTTGCTTTCCTGCATCCTCCCTGCAGACTGAAGGCCTTAGCATATCCTCCGGTCTGCCCACCTGTCCAACCACCCGTCCATCTGTCTGTCTGTCTGTCTGTTCATCTACCTTTTTGTTTGAAATCAGCCACTGAGCAGCAATCATGGGCCAGTCCCTGAAGATACTGAGATGAATAACACCATGTAGCCTTCCAGGAGCTCACAGTTCAGTGCAGAAGACTCAGTCCAAGCAGGTGACATGAGAGCAGGAGAATAACTCTAACTGGAGGTTTGTACAAAGTTCAAAGGGACCCAGTAGAAGGAGCAACTAAATATGACTTGGGTCAGAAGAGTCAGAGAAATGGATGGTGATGATTTGAGGGGTTACATTGGTGTTTGCCAGGGAGAGAAGGAGGCCTGATGGACGCAGGGCCCAGGCAGGGTCCAGACTGGGGAGCACCCAATGAGCACGGTGAGAAGCTGGACCGAACGTGTTGGGCTGGAATGCAAGAGTGGACGGTGTGTGTCTGGGGGGACAGGGTTGGGGTAAGATGTGTGGAAAGAGGAAGGCAGAGAGGAAGGTGTGAAGAGCCTGAAATATGGCTGATAAGGTCAGTTTGGCCAGATGTGAGCACCTGGGAGTCTGTTCCTCAGAGTATTTTTATGACCTGACTTCTCAGACAGAATCTTTCCTCTGCTGAAGTGTGTTATGAGTGCAGACAAGGGGAATGGCATAGATGCGTTTGCCCAGAGCCTCTGACCTTGGCACCTGTCCTCATGGCACGTGGGAACTGACCTCGGGAATGGCTCAAGGGTCCTCAGGGGACACCTCCAAGTACCTCTCCTCCAAGAGCATTTCTTTGTGCCTGGAGACAGGCCATTTCTTCCTTTAATAATTTATAGACTGTGTCCTTCTGTCTATAGACTGGTAAGGCTTTTAGAGGTGGCAAAGACTTTGGAGACATCTAGTAAAAACCCAAACAGAGAGCCAGAGGGGAGACATCACCGAAATGATCAGAGGCAGAGATGGACTAGGACTGAAGTCTTTGCATTTGAAGACACCAAATATTTAAGGTACTCAATATAGAAATAACATAACAGGGCCATTGGAGTGAGCATGCAAATGGTGTTGTGAAAGAAGAGTGATCATTGTATCAGTGATCTGGAATAAACCATTCCGGCTAATTCACTAGATTTAGTCTTGACCTGCCTCCAAGTGGATGGATGTGATGGTTTAAGTTTTCGGCTGACAGAAGGTAACATAGAAACGTAGGATGTCAGTTTCTATCAGGAGCAGATGGAGCTGAGCAGCCCGAATTACTGACAGAGTCTTTAGTAACTGGCTTCACAGACATGCCAAACCTACAGGAGGTCCTGGAAATCCAGTCTTCAAGGAGCTCTGTGTCTGGTTGAAGATAAACAGTTAAAATCCAGAGAGACAAGTGCTATGAGAGAGGGAAGCCCAAGGAGCAGAGGGACTACGGAGAGGAGGGACACAACCCAGGAGAGAGAGGGGGCTTTCTAGGGGCAGTGGCTATCCGCTGAATGGTGTTCTGAGGCAAAGGGAGTTTGTTGAGCAAAGGAAGGTTGGGTAGTTGGGAAGGGAATTCCAAGCAGGGGGAGCATCGCTGTGAATGCTGAGAAAGCCTGGGGCTTTTGGGGGAGTGACATGTTTCATGTGCTCACATTGGCTGGAGTGACATTCACTGCTGGCTGATGAGTAGTAAATAAGAGACACCAACTGAGTACGTGGTAACGATGATTATCTCACAGCCCCTCACTCTCCCCTTTCATCCAAGAGTCACCCAGCTCTTTTGCTGTTAGCTGGATTGCAGCGATAATAGAAGGTCAAGGACAGGTTTGAAGCAGGTTGGGCAGGGGGTCCATGGACATGCGGGTAAGAGAGGGAGGAAGAACTGAAAGGTGGGAAAGTGCCCAGAGCAAGAATACGGAGGCTTGGGAGACAGACTACACGCATCGTACACCTGCTTGGGATGTCTCCGCTAACTCTGGCGTCCTCGTGAAACCGTGGAGGAGTGAGTACTGCCAGCAGCTGATGCTTAGCCACTTCCAGGTTCATGCCTGGCGAGTCTAGTGGCTTCCCTAGGGGCATGGTTTCAGATGGGTATCACCGCATGTGGTGTAAAGGCATTTGGCGGGGGCAGCAGGTGGGTATGTGGGCGGAGCGAAGCAGACAGAGCATGCGCTGTGGGGATGGAGCCTGAGGTCAGGGGGTGAGAGCGTGGTGCGTGAGTGTGTAAGGGGGGCACGCATTCAGCACTTTGACTGCGCAAACATTGGTAAAGGTTCGGCAGTGGACTTTTGGGGAACAGACCTGCTTTTTATGGCCCCAGAGTGCTTTCCTGTGTTGTTTTGGCTTTAGTTTGCATGATCACCCTGTGAGAGAGGAACTCTCCTTGTAGATGAAGAAACCTGGACACCAGGATGGGAAGGTTGGGTGACTTTCACAGGGCTCCCCACAGGGTCCAGCAGATGAGAAGCCCCGTGTGACTCTTAAGCCTGTGCCCCTTCTGCACATGCCTCCTATGCCCGAAAAGAAGACTTGCCTTTTCTGTCCCCAGCTTTCACAGATGCCAAGTGGGGGCCCTGCGCGACCCCTCCTGTGTGTGTCTTCCTTCCAGTTGCCATGTGCCACCCCATGAGCAGAACCTGACTTTCCGACTGCTCTGCACTGCAGATGCCTTCTGCAGTGCTCAGAGATTGTGAACATATTTCACTCTCAAGTAAAAAATGCTGGACTTCTGGATAACCTTAGCGATTGTAAATGATTAAATAGCTAACTTCCGGGAGAGATCGGAGAGCATTCTTCTCGGGTGCATCATCAGCGATAAAGCGTAAACATATTTAGTATAACCTTATGCTACCTCTGATAAATTAGGTATGAAAATTACCTTCTTCAGCTACTTGCAAACAGCAGTGTAGACAAGTGCTTTGGATCCTCTTCCCCAAGAGAGGGAGGCAGTTTGGGGGAGGCACAGAACCATGGGATCAGGGACAGAGGGCCCTCAAACACCTATTCCTCAACCACCTGCATCCCCACCTTGCTTTGCCAAGGCAATGACAACGTTGGAGTCTGAGGGACCAGCCTTCAGCGTTTCTTCCTTCCCCTCTCCCATTCCCGCTTGCTACTACCCTTTCTCTGGCCAAACCTCCCTCCCTGGAAGGTGCAGGTTTTACCTCCTTTTAAAAAAACCTACCAGACACTGTAAACATCACTCTTTTCTCTGACTCCCACTGTGGCTTTTAATCAAACAAAAACAATGAGCAAACCCAGGTCCCACCCTTCCCTGAGGCCAGAGAAACTGACTTTCATCTTTCCTATGCACCCGCTGGCCCCACCCTCTCCCGTGTGTCTGGCTCGGGGCCTGGAACTTAACTACATGCACTCTTGCCAGGTGCTGGTCTGAGGCTAGTGGTCAGCGGGTGCTGGGCTGGGGCAGCTGGCAGCTTTCACGATGTGGGGCTGGAACCCAGGGAGCACTGGGTGCCTATGGCTTGGAGCAGCTGGCCCTGAGGAATTACCGCAAGTCTGCACAACTTAGAAATCTGCAGTCTGGCCGTCTGGAGGCTGGAGGGGAGCGCGGGGGTGGGTCCCCTAGCATCCCGTTTCTCCGGCTCTGGCACTTCACTGAGCCTTCTTGCTCACTGCAGAGGGGCTGGCAGGCAATGCCTTCTGGACAACACGCAGCCCTCGCTCAGGTCCTGGTTTGTTCCTCAGTCTCCGCCTCAGGCACCAATCTTCCTGAGACTGTCCCCTCTTCCACTTTTCAGAAAGGGGTATCGACTCGGCCCCCTTCTGCTCTGTGCATGGGTGCATGTCCCTCACCTCTTCTGACTCGGTAAGTCAAGGGACAGAGCGTGGAACCCAATCTTGTTCTGATCTGTGCATGCGTTTGCAGGCAGCGGGGCTGGTGGTGAACAGGCAGGACCGGGCTGTTTCCTCCTTCGTACTTTGTTTTGAAACAAGTTGGGGCCGCAGGACTTCCTAGAAAAAATTCCGACAAATCTGCAGTGTTGCTTGGGCCACGACTTTTGGGAGGCAGTCTTCAGAACCTTTGGGGCCTCGGAGGAAGTGGTGTGTCTCCCCAGGGGTTACAGTACTCTCAGCCCCGAAGGGCGTGAGGTGGGAGGTGTCCAGAGCTCCCGCTCCCTCCTGCATAGGGCGCATTGCTCTAGGGGTGACTGTGCAGTTGAGTCTTCGCGGGGAAAGGCACCCCGCACGGCTGCCTCTCTCTCTGTCTAGCCATCCCTCTGCCTGCCAGACCCCCCCAGAGCCAGCAGCGGTCCACCGCAAGGCACTGAGCCCTCCGCCTTCCGCCCGGCAGGGGGCTGGCAGAAGCCAGGTGGCGGGTGGAGCCGGGACCCAAGGGGCGTTGCCAAGAGGCCAGCCCCGCCCCGCCCCGCCCGCGGCTCCCTGGGGCTCAGTGCTCCTGGAGAGCTGGACAGACAGACGGATAGTGGCGGCCACGCTTTTTTTTCAGCCGCTGCAGCGGCTGCTGGCCGCGCATTAAGGCCTGATCCCTGCAGCGCCGGCGGCACTGCGGAGCCAGGGGAGTCAGAGGCGCCGGACTCCTGCAGGTAACTACTTCTGTCCCCACCTCCCCGAGCGCTCGCTCCCGAGACTTGTCTCTTAGACCCTGCAACTTTCCCCACGTTTTGCTGCCCCAGCACCCCCAAACACCGGTGGCCCAGGTCACAGGTGCACGTCCCCAGAGATCTAAGTCTGCAGGGGACTTTGCATCCAGCTGGGTGCTCTCTATTCTTCGTCCCCATAATCCCCGTCACTACAGCCTTAGAGATCCGCCTGTTGCGTGACTTGCGGGCAGCTGAGGGGTGCCTGGGTCCCTCCCTCCGAAAGCTGCAGGGAGGGTGTCGAGGATTAGTTCCAGGGCGTGGGGGGTGGGGCAGGGTTGGCAAGGTGTGGAGGACGGACTGGAGGCCAGAGAATCCACGAGCTGGGGAAAGGCGGCGGTGCTTTGCAAAGGGGCATCTCTAGGGCGTTTCTTTAGCCTGCTCCTTCTCTTCCTGGAGAGGAGGCGCTTTCCTGGCGATTTTAAGTGCTTCCCGGCGCCTGCTCCGCCTTAATTCTCTGTCATATGTTCACCTCCCCTTTGCCCTGCAGCAGTGAGAAGATGCCCCGCGATAGTTGCTGGGGAGAGGGCACCCTTGTCACCCTTTTCTTGGTGCAGCATTGCGCTCTGGCCTGCCGGCGTGCCCTGGTGGGAGCAGCTTGGGGCTCCCAGACTCCTGGTTTGCATGAGTGGTTGTGGTGGGAGTGGGTGCCCCAGGTCGGGAACTTCCTTTTCCCGCGCCACTCTGTGGGGCAGGCTGCAGGGGCGGGGAGAGACGGCCAGAGCCTTTCGCATTGCAGGGCTCCTCATGTGCACCCAGCACCCCCCCCTCCCGCCCCGCCCCGCAGTCTCTACTTGTCTCTTTTGGGAAAGAAGCACCTTTTGCGCCCTTGGTTTCTCCCCCACCTCGGCTGGGGAGGCCGGTATTCTAACTCAGGCAGTCCCTGGCAGGGGTGGAGGACCCCAAAGAATTCCACCCGCTGGGATGATGGGGGATGAAACGGGGTGGGGGCTGCTTTGATGCCCTGGAGTGAATGAGGGAGTGGGGGTGGGGCGGGGGCGGGGTGGAGAGCTGCGGGGGTGTTCCCTGTCCTCTAAGAGAGTAGACTTTGCTTCCCTGACTTTTGGTGTTTGCATTTCTTCCTACGTTTTGAAGCGTGGGGCACATGCGGAAAACCGGAGCGCAGAACCCGTCTCTGTCCCTTCTCCCTTATTTGCTTAAGTGGTTTGCATAACCATTCGTTTAGAACTGTGTAAGTTACTCCTAGTTGCCGCCCCCCCCCCTTTTAGACTGCTTGCAAATACCTGCCCAGGTAAACAGGAAGCCAGCAGTTTCCTAAGCACCTGCCCCCTTGCTAAAGGCAGATGCCCTAGTTCCTCTCCTCTCCACTTACATCAGGCTGAGAGGGTGGCACTGATTCTGTGGTGGGGCTTGGGGTATTGTGTAGGTCTCAGTCCTTACCTGGGTTGTAAACTCCTTGAAGACACTGACTCGTCTGCATGCCTGTGCAACAGCCCACCCTGGGCCGGGCTCTGGGCTCTGCTCTGGGGATACACAGTTTGTAAGATGAGTTTTCTGCTCCCAACCTAGTCCTGTTCTTCTTCTTTTAAAGTTCATCAAACTCCTTCCTTCTCCTGTTCTAATATTAAATTTGTCTTTTCAGAAGTAGGATTTGTCAATATCGGGATGGGGGAGAAGCTAATACCAAATGCTGAAGAACTCTGAATCCAGAGCATGCTGTGAATATTCTAAGCAAACTTGTGGAATTTCTTTTCATTCAGTCCTTATGTCTGAGCTGTGCTTACCACGAATGCAGAGAAGCTATACTTTTGATGGTCAAGCGTATGAGAGAAATTGGGAGGGTGGAAGCAATCTCTGTTGTGGTCAAAAATATTAAAATATTAAAAATCTGTTACAAAGCACCAGCTAAGTATTTTTCATCATTATTATATTTTGTAAGAAAGGAGGGGGAGCTTGAAACTCCAGACACCCCCTCTGTCTCCAGGGACTTCCGCCCTTGACCGTCATCCTTCACAGACTTCTCCTCCCTCTGTCCCACGCGAGAGCTCAGTCTGCCTGGGCCCGGCATGCGGTGTCGGCATGCGTGTTAGCTTCGAGAGAGCAGGCACCACAGGATTTTCTTCCTCTGTTTCCATGTTTTAGTGCGTAACATTCATTGACTGCATACCGAAGGGCAGCTACCCTGCTCAGCGCTTTCTCAGGCATTATCTCATTTAATCCTCAGAACAACCCCATGAGGAAGTGGGGCTGTCCTTTTTCACAGTATTTCTGTGGGAGCCAGCCATACCTGGACCCCTTCTAGGTGCACTCTGAGCCGGAGGTGAGCAAAACAGGGCAGGGCTGGGCTGAGGCCTCGCTCACAGGTGGGGCCAGCTCTGCTGGCTGGGGTGGGTGGTGAGTGTGTTTATAGCCCCTGCTTCTCAGATGTCGGGAGGCTGGCTCCTTCAGACTGGCACTTGCGGGACATCCCGCACAGAGAGACGTGGCAGAGAACAGACTCGAACTGAACACCTGGCTTCCAGCCCTGATTCCAGCCTCCTTATGGCCCCTCGACTTGACCCATGTCACTTTGCTTCTCAGAGTCTCAGTCTGGTGACCCCAAGGTGTCAGATGTCTGAAGTTTCTTGTGGCCTCTTGTAGACACTGTCTAAAAGCTCTCCAGGTGGTAACTAATTTCATCCCCATGACAACCTTAGAAGGTGGGCTTAATGATGACCCTATTTTTGATGAGGAAGAAGAGACAAACTGAATAACTTGTGCAAAGTCACAAAGCTAGGCGGGTGTGAAGGCAGGATTCTAACCCCTGGCCCCCTGGCTGCGGAGCCATTGTGAGGGTCTGTCCTCCTTGTATACACAAGGGTGGCCCTACCGCCCCAACACCGTGCCCTGCGCTTCACAGGATTCAGAATGGGTTGTTAACGGTGACAGTTAGAGGTAGCTTGCGTTTACCAGTTGACTTTTTGGCCTCCTGTCTCATCCTTAAAAGGAACCTTGAAAACGGTACTAGAAAAAATGTTCTTTTCGCTTTTGCCAAAATAGTCTATTTTTCAATGGAATTCTGCCCAGCTGGTTGGGAAAAAATAAGACAGACCATTAAGATCATGGGCTAGGCAAATATTATGGCTGTTTCCAGAAAATGTGTTTATTATCAGTGAGAAACAAAAAAATCATAGAACACTTTGCACTTTGAGTCAAATCCATTAAAAAGCCAACCAGTAACCAACTTGCAAGAATTTGTTATGCGGCGGCCGTGTGCCCAGGACAGCTGACACAAGGGCAGACAGATAACCTCCGCGCCTGAACTCTACAGTGGACCTGGAGACTCAAGGTCAACACACACAGAACAGGACAACACAAGATGGTAGATATTATTTGAGTCCTGATAAAAGTTGCAGTGACTTTTTGTGTAGCCTGTTGTAGTTTGCAGAAACATTCACAAGGTTATGTCCTTTCAGTTTTGGTAGTAACTGACTGTGGTGAGTGGTAGGCGGAGTGGAGGTTAGGAAGCTCATCAT
This sequence comes from Anoura caudifer, assembly GCA_004027475.1. Classification (NCBI taxonomy): domain Eukaryota; kingdom Metazoa; phylum Chordata; class Mammalia; order Chiroptera; family Phyllostomidae; genus Anoura; species Anoura caudifer. The sequence goes on from PVKU01000032.1 coordinate 890,597, forward strand.
GCAGATGGAGAAATTAGGGCAAAGTTAGCCTTGGACTTGGCCATGCCCAGATGTTTTATGACTCTCATCTCTCTGCTTCACAGGAGGGTATTGAGATTCAGAGGGTCCTTAGAGGTAGTGAGTTTGAACGTCATCCGGAAGCTTGCTTTTGGTTACTGGTCTTGGCTAGCCATGGTGCTTAGTGGGGGCCGGGGAGGAGGAGACGTTGTTTTTTTGCTGTTTTATTTTTGCATTCAGGGACCTGGTATTCGAAATGTGGATAAATCCCAATGATTATGAACACCGTAACAATGTTTAGAATTTGCAATAAAACACGGAAGCTGATTTAGAAGAATTTTCATCCTTTATCCTTTCTTTAGATCACCTTTTACACACACCCCTACTCCTGATCAAAGGAAACTCCTCTTATTAAGCTAGAGTTGCTAGGTGAGGTTGTAGTACTTGGTGGGCAAGGCATCTCACTCCCTTTGGAACCCTGCAGAGCCTTGTACCATGGTTTGCTTGGAGTAGATACTCTATAAAATTGTCTTTAATTGCACAAGTGTTGCATGATAAAGGCCCGAGATCTGCTTTTAGCCAGTAATGTTACAGAGAAGCAGTTAATGTTGACTGCAGTGGCTTTAGTGTGCTTGCTGGAGTCTCCAGTGAAGGAAGCCTCCTGGAGCTCATTGTCAACTGAGCACGGAGCAGATGCTTACCAATGTCGACTGCATGATTGACTTGTGTACACACACACGCGTGCACACACACACACACATCCTCTTTACATATGCAAATATGCATAAGCATCCATTCAACGAGTCCTTGAGTACTTACCTAGTGTTCTGTACTATGCTAGGGGCTGGGTAAGATGGGCTAAGGAAACAGATGTGGGGATGGGGGGGAGATGGGTAAGGAGCCAGACAGTAAGCAAATCAATGCAAACATTTTAGCAGTGGCAGGAGCTCTAGAGAGCTTCATGGGGAGGATAACCAGGGTGGGGCGAGCCCTGCTTTAGGGGAGAAGTTGGGAAGACTGGTCTGAGGAAGAGAATTCCAGGCTGAGGCAGGAGTGTGAGGATTCATCTTGAAGATGAGCCTGAAGCCTTGGAGGGGTTCCAGGAGATCCTGGTGGCAGAGTGGCTGAGAGGTGGTGGGAGAGGGTGACAAGGGTCAGATCATGCTGGGCTCTTGAGGCCAAGGTCAGGATCTTAAGAGTTTATCCTGAGGGCTGTGATATGGAATGATATGATATGGAGTTTCAGGAGCCCATTTGTGTTTCTAGAAGATCTTTGGTGAGGGCTGTGAGGAGTGGATGAGATAGGTGTGCTGGAGAGGTGGGACCTAAAGCCAGGTGGGACTGAGTGACAAAGGAACAGGAGGTGAGGAAGCGGAGACCATGCACGTATAGGTTGGTTATGAAAGGGAACAGAGAGACAGAGTGGGCATGAACAAGAGTTTGTGTATGTGAATGTGTCCGTGGGAAGGCGACCTTGGCTGAGGTCAGGGAGTCGAGTCCAGCTCCTCAGTAAGTCAACACATACACTTCTCTGTGTGTGAGTTAAATGGTAGTAGCACTTTTGAAAGACTTGAGATTTGAATCCTAGCCTTGGCTTTGCCTCCAATTGCAGGGTAAATTGGAGCTTATCATTTTATGCTTCTTCATTTTGTTTTTTTCCCCCACAGCCTGGTGATTTTATGATTTGAAAAAAGTGAGTATCTTTCTATGAATACTCTCCTTCAATAGTGTTATTTATTTGTGTTAATTTGGATCCTTTTTGTAAATTGAATAAGGAGAACTTTGAGTGGATATGTGGCAACATTTGTGGTGAGATTCTAACCATTCGCTTTTTTATGATTGCCAGTCTGCTTTCAGACTGACTTACATGGAGAGACACCAGTGAAAAGCTTGGGGGTGTGGTGATGCTAAGCCTCTCGAAGACACAAGGGGGTGAGACCCAGTGGAGAGCCTTGGGCAAGACTACGAGCCAACTGGCATGTCTCGGTGCAAAACTTCCTTACCTGGTCCTCTTCATCACATGAGATGCTTCCTCTGTATCCATGGATACCTTGTAAAAACTTGTAAGACAGGTACATGTGTTCTGTCCTCTGGGAACAGCAGAATTTGCTGGTCCAAATGTCAATAATGAGTATCACAGATAGTCTGATGTGGCTTTGAAGAAGTGATAGGGGCCCTGATAATCAATTGACGGCTGTGGGAAATGAGAGTTTAAACAGGACCATAGCCTTGAAAGTTACTCCAAAGATCAGTTAAGACATTTGCTGCCTCTTGAAGACTTCTTCCACGAATGCTGACATATCCTGGCAAATAATTAGTGTGTTGAGGTAAATAAATGTCAGAATACTAAAATTTTGGACTTAAATATGCTTACATTTCTTACTTAGATTCTTCCACGGACTGGTTTGGCTTTCTTAAGCCCTGATTGACATGCCCAGGTGAACCTGAGAGCATTTCCTGTTATTTACCTAAGGTAAAGAATTTAATTGATCAAAGAGATGGGAGAACTCCGTGGTTACTGTCTGTGGTTTGTAGATGAGGATTGAGAGAAGACACTTGGATTCTGGCAGGGTTATTTCAGCATTTTTGTCATTGCGGTCAATAAATCATACATTCTGGGCAGTGTGTTTCTTGTGGGTTTGTTAAGATCCCAGTTTTCGAAGTGTGGTGCCCTCATGAAGCCACTGCCACCACCTGCCCTCCTCCCCTTGGTGATAAGACATTGCCTGGCCAACATTTGGCCCCAGAGTATTTCAGGGTTGCACTTTCTTGGGAAATGTTGTCTCCTCTGGGCTAAATGTATGATTTAAGGTGTCATTATGTGGCCGTGTCATCTATCTGTCATCTATCTATCTATCTATCTATCTATCTTTGCCAAAGTGCGTAAAAGGTCTTAAAGTCCCTTTATCTTCTCATGATGTCCTTAAATCACAAATCCTGTACTGTAGGCTGAGTGTGGACGGTCATACCATGCCTTAGCAACTTCACCTTTTAAGCAGTGTCCCAGGCTTCTTGGTCTAATTAGAAATTGAACGTCAGCATGGAGCATCTCTTCGGTGATGAGCGCTGAGCTTTTGTGCTTTTGCCTGCTAGCTGCTCCAGACTTACCACGGGGAAGCTGCACATGCTTTGTCTTCTCACCTTAGTATCTTTTCTGTGGGCCTTGAAGTACAGAGTACAGGGGCCAGAGTTACTTAACGTGGCCCTAAACTCTAAGGGTTTCTTTTCCATTCTTTTTACCAGCTAATTCTATCACCCATATCAACAGTTAAGAGCACGCTAGCAGGCCCTATTTTGCAACCCTTCATTTGGAAGGTAGTGTCAGCAACTTGGAAATGATCCCATTTCAGCATGATTAGATGTGGCGGGTCGGTGTCAGACTGCCCTGCAAATGCAGTTTGGCCATCAGGAGTGGGAGGCTGGGTGGTTTGGAGTTAAGTGGAACTCCAGGACTGGGGAGGAGGTGGAGCTCTGTCTCCCAGGACTGGGGGGCCCTGCTGCGTGTGCCTATCTGCACAGGTGCACACTCTGGAGGAGACAGTGCTCATTAGCGTGGGCCGCTTAGATGACTGGACAGAGGGAGACAAAGGACACAGCGGTACCGTGTTGGGGATGGAGTGTCAGTTTTACGAAATGAAAAAAGAGTTCTGGATGTGGGTGGTGGTGATGGTTGCACAGCATTGTAAATGCATTTAATACCACTGAACAGTACACTTAAACATGATTAAGATGGTCAATTTTATGTCATGTATATTTTACTACAGTAAAAAAAATGAACAAAACAGGAAAGAAATTGAGATTCCAATGCTATGAAATAGGATTCTCAAATGTTTCGGTCTCAGGACCTTTGTGTACTTAAAAATGACTGAGAATGCCCCAGAAGCTTCTGCTAATGTGGGTTATATCTGTCAGTATTTATATTAGAAATGAGAATAGATACACACATTTTAAAGTATTTATGTATTAATTCATTTAAAATAACAATCTCACCTTTTTCAAAGCAAAGCCATTGTAAGAGTGGCATTGTTTCACATTTTTATGAATTATCATCTGGCTTAACATGAGACACTGAGATTCTTCAATTTGCTGCTCCATTTGGTCTGTGCTCTCACCCATCATGTCCCCTCTGGAAAGCTCCATTGGACACTTGGGGGAGGATGACATTGAAACAGGAAAATGACATCTTAGTTTATTATAAAAATAGGTTTGATCTCATGGACCATTTAAAGGGTCTTAGGAACCCCAGGTGGCCTCCAATCCCATTTTGAGAACTACTGATATGGAATAAATCCACAGACAAGGTAATTTTTTGTTATGTTGTATGTTTTAGCCTCTTTTCATCTAATATCATCTGAGTTCGAACTTTAGCAATTCTGTGTATTGCTTCTATGATTTCAAATAAAGGAACTAGAGGAACCCTTCAAAAAAAAAAAGTCCCACATTTTTTCCCGAGTTTATAGAACAAACAATAGCGATCTTCCATAAGCGGTGTTTGTACCATTCTATCGTGACACCCTCACGGTAGAATGGTGTGGAACTACTTTGAATTTCCCTTGCTCAACTCACTTGAGCAGAAGACTCACAGACATGGATACCTTGAATGTGAAAACCGGGTAAAGAAAGCCATGTTTCGCTCCAGGGCATGCAAAGTTTGTTTTTTTTTTTCCAAGATGCATTCCTGTTTCCTGTGGAGTAAGGATTTTTTAAAAAAATCCTCACCTGAGGATATGTTTATTGATTTTAGAGAGAGAGGAAGAGAGAGAGAAACATCAATTGATTGCCTCCTGACACCCCAAACAGGGCTCAAACCCGCAGCCTAGGTGTGTGTTTTGACCGGGGATTGAACCCGTGACCCTTTGGTGTATGGGATGACGTTCCCACCAACTGATCCACCTGGCCAGGACCAGTTCGAACTTCCTTTCAGCATCTTGGGTGGAAAGCCTGCACCTGTCCAGAGGAGGTGCCTAACCTGGTCTCCTGGGCTGGGTCCTGAGCTGTCAGCCATCTGTGCACTGCTTGCTGGGGGACGCTGGGGGAAGTGAGTGCTCATCAGAGGGTCTCATTTGCCTCTTTCCAGCTTTGTCCCACCTCGTTCTTCCTTGTGTGGAGACCTCGGACACTTAGGGAATGGACTGGGAATAGCAGAGGTATAAGAATTCATTTTAATGAGTCAAACAGAAATCCTTTTCGCTTGCATTGCCTGGGGATCTCATTGTTTTATCATTCTTCTCATGTTGATGAAGTGTGGAGTTCCTCATAGCAGATAGTGCCGGGCAGAACATTAAAAAGTCCTAGCATGGCTTCCCGGAGCAGAATGGGATGTTTGTGAAAGCATAAAGACATTATTTTCCACTTTCTAAATAATGGATTAGATGTTCTATAAACCATCATATTTGTTTCACTCCATCTTTTAAAAAGTTTGGTAAAGCATTTTTTTTTCACCCCACAAAATAGTCACTGTGGCAACTTGCTACAGCAAAGAGCACTTGGCTCTTGGAGAATATTGTTGAAAATATGGTGAGGATTTGTGATTTGGCAACAGCACTCTGTCGCTTCAGGCATCAATAAATGCTTCTCTACAAGCCTTTGGAAATGTCTTCACATGCCAGGTGCTCAGACTGGGTACAGGGAAACACTAGCTTGGTCAGGCAGTCCACCCCAGTGTCCTGGAGCCCCCAGGAAAGGCTGTGTGATGAGAACACACCGCCAAGCAGCCTTCTCCAATCTATTTTGAGCAGGAGAATCCTAGTCTTCTACCCTTAGGAGAGCGTTCATTTAGTCTTATTTCCACCAGACATCTCCCTCCTCCTGTCTGCTGTGTGCCAGACGTCAAGATCACTGGGTATCAATGATACTGCTGCCAGTTGGGGGTCCGCCAGCACAAAGACCAGGTGCCTATTTGCACTAGATGTGTATGCACGCGCCTGCGTGTGTGGTACATCAGAGGAAAGTGTCCTGTAGGCGGTGACATGGGAGCTGATTTCTTGCAGACAGAACTGGAATTAACTGGAAAAGAAGGGAAGAGAGGGAACAGCCTCACCGAGGTTTGGAAATGAGGGCTGGGAACAGCAAACAGTTTGACAGGGCTGGGAAGAGGGCTCTGAAGTAGGTTGGTGGGTGCTGAGACCGGAGAGCCAGGCAGCCATGTTCTTGCTTGAAATCCGAGGAGTCTGGACTCTATCCTGAAGACATGGTGTGGGCGGGGGGTGGGGAGGCACTGAGGGTTTATGCAAGGAATTGACACATCCTCATTTGTGGTTTAGAAAAGTCCCTCTGGCCACCTGTGGAGAGGGAAGGGGCATTGGTGAGACATGATGCCACTGTCACTGTTGTCACTGGCTTATCTCCTAGAGTGACTGGAGGTCACCTCTGTCATCTAGGTAGTTAATTTGGCCTGTTTCATGATTCCTGAAGTTCCTTAATCTTCCAAATTCTCTCTGTATTGTATTTTAAGGCTAACAATGGAGAACTCTTTGGGAAAGTTGAATGGAATTTTTAGCCACACATCTGTTTTCCTCTTCCTGATGCACCCTCACTTCCTTTGGGTAACGATCCCTTCCTGTTTGAATGTTGTCTTGGTGGAATAGTAAATGCCAAGGATGTCCCCGGCGGTTCCTTCTGCCAGCTTCTTCTGGTCCCAGCCCCAGTGCAGCCGGTGGGAGGGCAGATGGCGTAGGCTCAGCCCAGCCTGTCAGGTGCTCTGACAGTTGAGTGACTCAGGGTGGAAGAGGCCACTGAATGTGTTTGTTCCTGTACCGGCCCCCTGACCAGACCTCTTCTTCTATGAGTAGTTTCTGCTTCCAGGGCGCTCTGAAGTGCCCTGGCTCCTGCCTGATTCCAGGTGTGGTTCTTCAGACTTCTCTTGGACCCTGAGAGCTTCAGGTAGGCTTCTGACAAAAACTGCGTTTGCTTAGTCAGCCACGCCAGTTGCTCTTGCTTGTATCCAAAGAACCCTAAAGAGATGTGGGAACTGTCCAAAGGTCTTACTTCACGCCATTAGTAGAAAGTAATCTCATAGCCGTCTCAGTGGGTTTTGAAAAGGGAACAGGGAGGGAACACGAGGGTGGTGTTTGCTGCAAGGGAGTGAAGGATGGACTGAAAGGGGTGCGGAGACCAAGGCGCTGGCTTCCCGGCCTTGCTGCCGGCGGCCCTGCTGCGGGAGGCTTTGCCACACGTGGGTCTGCCTGCGGGGGCAGCGGGGGGCCAAATAACATCAAATACATGCGGCGAATTCTGCAAACTTACAATTCCAGTTCTTATTCAAATAACACTCTGGGCTCGGTAATATTTAATGGTAAAAATAATAAAAGTAAATATTTATATAGCACTTATATTAAGCGGTGGGTACTGCTCTAAATGTGATGTATTATGTCATTTTATTGTTATTATAGTACTTTGATATGTGTATTTTTATTATTTTAAATTATTATATCTATCTATCTGAGTAGACGAGGGAACATCAAAGAGAGGCTTTAATAATTTACTCAAGTCATACAACTAGAAAGCAGGAGAAAAAATCCTGTGCATTTCAGAGGGTAATGTTAGCTGGCATGAAGAATGAGTCTGAGGGTGAGGAACAGGCATGGGTCGGAGGCAGGGAGGACTATTGTAGTAAACCATGGAACAAGGCTGAGCGTGTGGGTTACACGGAGGCAGGAGGGATAGGGAAAGGGAAGGGATTTGAGGGACCTTCAGGACTGGAGGATGAAGGGAAAGTGTGGGCTGTTTTATTTCGAGGTCGGGCCATTCACATGGACACGTCCCGTAGGCAGTTATGGGAGCCTGAACTGCAGGAGGGAGCCCTGAGGGGAGACACACACACCTGGGTTCCATTGTCATTGGATGAAATTCCCAGGAAGAGGAGCAGCCTGCCAAAGGGGGACCCAGGGGGATGAGTGGACACAAATTGGAGGCCGGCAGATCGTATCCAGGCTGCAGATTTGTTTGATTCAGCTCATAGTCTTCAAATACTACAAACCGTAGTTGCCAACATGTAAAAATACAGGGAAAGTTCCCATGAAAATGAGAAGGGTGAGTGTTTTTACACATCAGGAGATCCGACCACCCAAAGCCCACGGGTGAGGGTGTGCGAGCCCCTTCTGACCAGGTTAGTGCTCTCCGCTTGTCACAATGGCCACGTGTCCTCTTTTTTCGTTTTACGCCACCACCTGGCCCCTGCAGGTGTTTTATTTTGTGACCCCAGATTTAAGGTTTGGGAAGCGGAAGCAAAGTTCCACAGGAAACCGAGCATGAGTAATGGGATGAGAGGGATCAGGGAACTGCAGGGTCCGGCAGGTCATCTGCGTGGGACAGGTGAGTCACATGCCCATGAGAACGGTCCTTTGGGTTCGGTCACCTGGAGGTGCCCTTAGCAAAAACACTTAGTGCGGTACTAGGGCAAGAACTGGAGGAGAAGAACGGAGGATCCGTGCAAAAAATGACTCCAAGAAGCTGTGTTGCCAAGAGGAATCTGGGGATCTTTGATTTTATTGTTTTTTCATCTGTGAGTGACTTGAGCATGTCTATATAGGGATGCCTGTGATATAAAATAGTAATATCTTTATTTGTCCTTGACTTACATTTTATAACTCCAAGGAGTCCAGTCTTAGCTCCGGGAAAACAGAGCACTCCCGGGGTATAGAGTGGAGTGAGGGGCTTTCCATGCCTGGGAAGACAGCCCAGCCCACCTCAGATCTTACCTGTGTTAAATGTATTTTTGCTATTTTAATGTGTAAGCAGCAGTGCCTTACAGTGGGTAATTCTGCATTTTTTTTTTTTTTAACCAAAGCGGGAGAAGCCGAGCAGCACCCACACGGTGATTCGTCATCTGCATTTACTCATGTGTTTCTATACTGCCTGTTGCCTTTTATCATTGCCAAGTGGTATCTGTGGGGCGATCTCATCAACCAGCATCATTTCTATTGCATTCAGGGTTAGTGCTTTTATTGGTTTTCATGCCACCTGCCCATTTTCCCATTTAGTTTTTGTATTTGTTTTATGTTATAGCTCGATCCCATAACTTACTGCGTGTGAATGTATGTGTGTATGTGTTAGAACACATCTCTCTACTGTTTGGTGGAAACTCTTTTTATTAATGAAAGTCTGTGTCTCCCTTCTGCAGTGGCTGATAAATAAGCTACTGTGCTTCTGTGGCAACCATGATTTCAAAAGCACATTGGCCCCGATTTTTTCCTCTCAGTAATGCAGAGGTCAAGATAGATATTCAAATTCCACGTGGAATGGAAGCAGCCAGTAGCTATCCCTAACCTTAATCCTAACAACTGTCAGCCAATTAATTAGTGAATCCATTTATTAATTCACCAGATAATTTTTGGGAACATACTGTGTGTTAGACGAGGTGCTAGGCACTGAGGACATGGAATTGCATGAGAGACACAAAAATCCCTGCCTTTGTGGAGCTCACATTTGAGAGGGGAAACGAGATATAATTAAGAGAAAAAAAAAGTATGTGTCTTTAAGTGTATTTTAGGAACTGATAAATACCAAGGGGAGGAAATAAAGCCAGGAAGGGTGATAGGAGCCATTTCCTTGGGGGCTATTTCATATCAGTTAACCAAGCAAGGCCTCATTTGGGAGATATCCTTTGAGCAAAGACCTGAAGGAATTTAGGAAGTGGGCCGGGCAGTCACCTGGGGGAAGAGCATCCCGGGGGCATGGGGATCAGCCAGCGCAAAGGCCCGGAGGCAGAAATGTGCCTCACTGGGCATAAGGACTAGCGTGTAGACCAGCAAGCCAGCTGGGAATGAAAGTGATTTCCCCTCTTGAATATGGATAATCCTCCCCGAAGACAGGAATTTTTGTCAGTCTTGTGCAACCCCACATCCCGGATATGAATCCAATGGTATGGAAATCCAGTTATCAAACTATTGAAACCAATTTATGGTTTAGCTATATACATGCTTCTTTAGTAGCTCATTGAATAAAATCTAGCAGTCAGTGTGGGACCACTCTGATTTCAAACTAATAAAGAGCGTAGATGATATTTAGATGGATCTGGAACTACTCTTTTCTGATATGAAACCACCTCGAATTTCTACTGGGGCAAAGTCACTGGTATAGCTAATACTGCCCTGGACTGCTGCCTGCATTTTTAACAGGAGGAAATACTAAATTTCAGTTGGAGGTTAGTGAAGCATCAAGATTATTTTCCCCAGGTAAGTTCAAGGACCTCCTGAATTCTCTCTACAGACCCTGCTTCGTTAGGTGGAGAGTAGATGCAACGGGGTCCAAAAGAGCAATGGGGTGACCGAGTGAAATGCTGCTGCCATTTTTGCTGTTGCCCCATCTGCGTCGCAGGAGGCAGGCAGGGCTGGAGTTCACTGGTTTCTCTTTCAGTCACTGCATTTCCTGGTGGATCGCTGTACCCAGAGGCAGCCTCGCATTGTTTCCATTTCTAGCAATAGTGATAAGTCCAAGAGCAGTTTTTGTTTGTTTGTTTTTTAACGTCTGTCTGATTCCTTGTGGCTAACTCGTCCAGGAGGCCTGGGGGATGGTCCCTTCGTCCAGCAGACTCACATGCAGTCTGCTCTCCTTTCCTGGGGACCTCTCTCAGCTCGGCTATTCCTGGCTCACAAGGGTGTGGATGGTCGAGGCAGAGTTGTTGACATTCTGAGAAGAAACAATCTGTATAAATATCCCTAGGTCATAGGGCTCCATCCTGGCCATGCCCCAAGCTTTCCAGTCCTCACGTCTCTGCACATTTTCTTTCCACTCCTTGGAGAAGAGCTTCTGACTCTTACCTGTGTCCTTAACTTGTTCGTATCTGATGGGACCCTCAGACCCTCAGGGCTCAGTGCAAATGTCACTTGTTCCTGTGGTTGTCCCTACTTCCCTGTCCTGGAAGGACCCTTTATGGCTCTGAGCTTCTGCAGCCCCTTCCGGGCACCTCCCCTCGCAGTACCCGACAGTCACCCTTGTAGTGTGTGTGGTCATTCACTTACCTATTTATTCTCCTAGGAGCTCTTCTAAGTTCCTATGAACCCCGAGTGCAGGAGCCACATTGTCCTTGGTTCCTTGTAGTTCCCAGAACAGTGCCTGCCATGAAGCAGAGGTGAAAGGACAGCGGAAGCTTATGACTCCTACCAGTGACACAGGATCCTGTCGGCCGAAGATTCTGTCTTACCCAGATCTGTGAGTTCACTCCAAGTCTGGCCCACTCCACCCTCCCCGCCCCTGCAAATACTGTCCAAAGCTGCTTAGAACCTTTTCTTTTCTCAAGTAGATATAACTGTTTTTTTAAGTGTTTTGTAGTACTTATAAAGATTTTCACATAATGTTGAGAGGTACAGAGTAGAAAGCAAAAATCACCCCAAATTCTATCACCCGGACAGAACGCATTTAACTTTCAGTGTGCATTCTTAGAGATTTTTTTTTTCATTTCATCAAAGCAGGCATATTTTGTAAGGATCAGATGATGCCATGCATTGCATGAACTACTGTCTGTTTCCTCAGTGTGCTGTGACTTTTGTGCGGTGGGTGGAGCGTGATGGTGAGGAGAATGGCTTGAGGGCACTATCGTTTGAATTCCAACCCCGAGGCTGTCACATCATGGCTGGGGACCCTGGAGAGTTGGTTAACATCTCTACCTACCAGTTTCTCCACGGGTAAGAGGAAGGCAGTAAAAGCACTACTTGTCCGGAGGTGGTGAGGGTCAGGTGGGCTCACACGTGCAGACGCTGGGCAGGCCTGACTCTGTACAGGGGCTCTTACCATCACTACTTAAGTGTTTTTAATGGCCGTGGTCTTCTGTTGCACGGCCACCTCCCAGTCCATGTAATCATGCCCGTGATGATGGGCATTTAGGCTGCCTGGCTTTTTGCTCTTATGAATAATTAATGATGCAGTAAACATCCTTTGCCACATATCCCTGTGCACTGATCTGATTTATTTCCTCAGGATACATTCCAAGTGTGTACCTGTGGAATTTTCTGATGTACATTGCTATACTCTTCTCCAGAGGCTTCCTTTAACTGGCTTACACCCCTGTCATTGTGGCGTGATGTATGTTTTCCCCTATACCCTCGCCAACTGCTTGCTTTCCGTTCCTCTTCCTATGACTGTTGGTGCAGAGGTTCGGTGCATCGGCCATTGAACATGTGGGAACAGACGAGACTGAGCACAGGGTATAAAGTCCTTAGGTAGGCTGATGTGCGGACAGTTCCCTGGCCGAGGTCAGAACCTCTGCTTGTGGCCAGCCCTCCTGCTGGGCAACTCCTGCAAAGTGGAGGGAGCCAGGGCAGGGCATTCCTTCCTGGGGCCAGTGGAGGGCCGGTGGTCGCATGGGCCACCAAGGGAGGCCTTGGGCCCTGCGGACACGTGGGGATGACCATGTGGGGGGCAGTGGTTGTGTGGTTTAGCTTCCTCCCAAAAGGTGCACACCCCCATAGGACTTTCTTTCTGCTGATTGTCTGGCTGGCTGTCTCCCTGTGACCCCCCACAGCAGGTTGTCTAGAGACCTAGAACAGAGCGGGGAGGGAAGTGGTGCGTAGTTCCCTGTGCTTCCAGCCGTAGGGATTTCTGACATTCACTCTTTCTGGATAGCCAAGAGAAATAGAATTTATATTAACCTTTCAAATATAATTTACAGATACTACGTTGGAGAGCACTTTCTGAGTTTTCTCTCTGGAGACCAGAACCTTTAGAAATTTGTTGTTAATCTCTGAATATATTAGACTCTGAGAAGTTTTCATTTTCTCCTTAACATGAATAAAAAAAAATTTTAAAAACATTGTAAATTGAAGGATTTCTCATATTTTAATGTACTACTTAAAATTTGACAATTTGGACAAAGTTAGTGCAGACATATTCTTAGTAATCTGTCTGAATCACCTAGAAGGTATCGTATTATTCTCATTGCTTTGAATTATTGACTTTTAATATAAGTGTAATTTTTCTGGCACTCTAAATCCAATTATGGTGGTCTGGTTGTGATATTTTAATTTTATTTAAGCAAAATCCTGGACCACAATTCTCATTAGTTAAGCAAAATAGAGGTAGGGTTGAATTTCACCTTTCATTATTATGATTGTTATTTCATTTTCGATTTTATTGAACATCGATCTGTGATGGATGAATAGTGGCAAGATTACAAAACAGAGATGGGTGTGTGCATGTTCCCTGGGACTTCAATGCGTCTCCATGAGGTTGGAGCTCGGTGAGGAGTCGGTGCGGTTAGCCAGAGCACAGCATCTGTGGCGAGCTGGAGTAGCCCACAGCTATCAACCTGCATTAGTGCCCATGAGCCATCCTGGCCTGGACGGTGTTAGCAGGTGGAAGACAGACTCTTCGGAAGAAGTCACTGACCTTTTCTCTAGGCTCGAATTGCATGGAGTGTGCTTTGAGTTTCAATAAAAGGCCAACCTTCATTATATATTTTCTCATTTGCCAACTTTTGCTTGTCTGCCATCAGAAATGACGTGACTGAATTCTGAAAGGTCAAGCATTTGGGGGGATATCCCCAGTCCCTGGCAGCAGATAAAGTATCAGCACAATTTGTTGTTCTGAGCTTTCTGGACTTAAACAGCTTCCAAACATGTGTCTGTGGTCCTGTCACTCTACTTTAGAGCGGTGGTTCTCAACCGGAGGTGATTTTGTCACAACCCTGGGGGCAGGGAGGAGACACGCTAACAGCATTTAGTGGGGTAGAGGCCAGGGACCCTGCTAACCATCCTACAGGGCATAGGACCACCTCTCCAAGGAAGAATTGCCTGGCCTCAAAATGCCAATAGTGCTGAGACGGAGAAACCCTGCTGTAGAAGTTTGCAAGACCAGCATGTCTCCAGGGAAGCTGGCTGGCTGCTGCAAGGGTGCCCAAAGGTGCCACTTACCTGGAAATCTTATCACAGGTCAGGCTTAGGCTCGCTGTCAGCCTTGCAGCTTGGTAAACTCTCTTTCCAGTGTCCCAGAGCTGATCAGACTCTAGGAGGTCGACTTGCATAGAAACCCACAGGAAACTGAGTAACAAACCTTGTCCTGCCTTACGAGTTTCCCCAGGCAATAGCACTAGTGGACGGAGTGGGCTGAATGCATGCGTTGGCTGCATAGCTCCTATGTTCCCTGTTGGCAAAGTACCCGGGAACTGAAATCATCGGGAGGTGCCTCTGGGGGCCCAGAATCAGAACAAGGGGAGATTTGGGGGTTATCTCATGATACCCAGAATTCTGAGGTCTAGACACTTAAACTTCCACTCAAGATGAATCCCATCAGGGTTGGAGAGGCTGTGTCTTTAAGATAAGATTCTCTTTGAAAGTACCGGGCTGGGTCTTGGTAACCAACTTTGATCTTCTGCACTTTGTTTCCGTTGCTGACCACCTTCTCTTCATGATCTGTATTGAATCTTAATTAATTTACTCTGGTCTGGCCAGCTTGGGGGAGAGGAATTGGTTCAATGAAAGTGTGTCGAGCACCATCATGTAACAGGGATAGTTAGTATGCAGACTGACATTAGGACACGGTCCCTGACTGGAGGCTTTCTCAGTCTAGTGGGTGGCGCTGAGGTGACAACATTTTGGAAGAATGTGAGCAGGGCAGGGACGGGTCCACTGGGGATTCTGTGCCAGTACAGAGGACCCATATCTGTGCTGTCCTGTCGCTTGCAGTGTCTGCTTTAATCTCTCAGGTCTCAGGCACTGATTATATCATTTAAATTTTGGAGGGAACCTTATTCCTGTGATTCTGAGCCCTGGGAGGAGGGCACAGGGGTCATCCCTCTCCTGTGCCCTGTTTGCTTGTCTGTCTGATATTCCCCACTCTGTTCCAAGACTGGATGTCTGGTCCCTGGATGATGAAAGGGTCCGATGTGCCATCTTCGCTTCACCTTCCCCCCCCTCCCCCTGGTAGTGGAGGCGGTCGTTTTGTCCGTTTTGAGTGATATAGTCAGGCCATCAGGAAATAACAGCCGTGCTGGAAGGAAGTGCAAAGCTGATGCAGAGAGTGTCCCCTTTGATTGTGAAGAGAGGAATTCTGCAGAGACTAGCAGCACTTGCCTGAACCTGATGTGTTTTGCCAGGATCCTGATGAATCACTCAGCAAAGTCAGAAAGCTGCATGCGCGCTCAGTCACAAACGACACTCCCGTCTTTGATCGGTGGCACACTGATAGGAATGGCAAGGACACAGAGAAATCGGATTGTTAAGCAGCACCGGGAGGATGTGTTTGATGTACACATTTCGATTCCCCAAAGCCTGCTGGTGTGGGGCATGTTCTGCCCCCTGCTCTCAATCCTTCCTTAACCTTCCTCAGCAGCTTAAGGTGATCTTGATTTTCTATACTAATTGAGACCGGGCAGACCTACCTGCCGTGGAATCCTGGCTCCGGCACTCATTAGGTGTGGGACCTCGGGCAAATAGCTTCTCTGAGCCTTCATGTCCCACCTGTGAAATTGGGGATGACAGCATTTACCACTTACGGTGCTTGAGGACAGAGGTAACATGTGTGAAACCCCTGAGAAGCTTCCTGGAATGGGGTGAGGACTCAGAAAATGCTAGTTATCATTTTCCGTGGGCAAGGTCATGCTTAGAATGTGAATGCCCTAAGAGGTGTGTGAATTGACACACATTCACACCTAGAAGTATGACTAGTATTGCATTCCCCACCCCCAAACTCCAGCTTTTTTGGATGGAATCACGGTGATGGAAAATGAGGCAAGGCGCAGAATTCTGAGTTTTGGGGAGAGGGAGAGAGAAAGGGACAGGCTGGGATGTAGCTCTTTCATCAGACATGGATGGAGGGCCCACTAGGTACCCATTTCTGTAAAAAATACTTGGCTAACATCACAATCTGACTGCCCCTGGGCCAGCCCTGTCCTTCTGTGAGAGCCGGTGGCCGGAGGCACTTGGGGTTTCTTAGACATGCTCAGCAGCTTAAATACTTTGTTGGGTTTTTGTTTCAGTTAATTTTCCCTTCCCTTGAAATGTGCTACACTTGGAAAGAAGTCTGGTCGGGAAAGAAGACTGTCTTAAGAGGCACGGCAGCATTTCTTGGTTTCGTTTGAATGCAGATACCTGAGGCTTTGGGGAGGCCCTGGAGCAGGGGCAGGAGGAGGAGAAGGAGGAGGATAATTTTAGCTCCTGAAATGATTTTATTTACCCCTGTTGAGATTTCTCCAGCTCTCCGTCCAAGAATCCTGTCTCAGGAGTTCAGTTTGGGCGGAGCTGCGTTTTCCTCCGGAATCATTCTCCCTTGTTAACTCTATTAGAGGTGGAACATCTTTGAAGGATTGCCCCGCCCACAGTTTGCTGGGACCAGCCTGGAAACTGTTCTGCTGTGTTTCCTCTCCGTTGCCTCCTCCTCGTTGCCTCCTCCTCGTTGTTGTCAGGACACCTTTACTTGTGTCATGTGATCTGGGGCCTGCGGGCTCCTGGGGGTGGGGAGGGGCGGGCTCCACATCCTGTTTGTAATCCCAGAGCTGGGCATCATGCCCTGCAGATCTCGAACTGTAATGAATGTTTGCTTAGTGATTGAAATAGCCAGAGGCACTTCTTTGACTCTTTCTGAGACTCAGAATCAATCTTTTCTTCTTCCTCCCCAAACCCACACCTTTGGACCAGGTATTGATGGGAAAACATGAAAATCAGTGACTGAATGCTTAGATACTAATACAATGCTAAGAGAATGTGTCAATATGAGGCAAGGCTTACCTTGTTGTGAGCTGGATTTTTTTTTTTTGCATTCTTTATTTTATTCAGAGAGAGAATTGAAATTTGTCCTTTTATTTGTTTTGATACAAACTTAATTCTCCCTCTGTATATACCCGTGCATGCACAGACACACACACGTAGACACACATGCACACACGTATGCATTAACCAGTGGACTCTGATCAGCTCCTGTAGTCATTCTCATCTGTGAAATATAACAGTGCACAAATAAAGCAAAATTGAATTTGGCCAGCCTTTGAAACCTATTGATTTTAAATTAGAGCAGCAGTGTTAATTCTATTAGGGCAGTCACACTGAGAACTTGGTCTTGGAAATGGATTAAAATGTATTCATTAGAGATTTCTAAGTATATCCTTGATGGATTAGTTAGGAAAATAACACTCCTGGAAGAAACTGTGGGGGGAATGAGCGAGGGCAGTCGTAATTCTAGTGCCTCGTTTTATAGTTGGATGTTCTGTTGGCTTTGGGGTCCCTGGAGATGCCCCAAGTATCCACTACAGTCAAGATCTGAGAGTCCTTAAGCCTGAGAGTGGTTGTGAATCTCGAGTCTCTGTGATGATGGTTCTCAACCCACGTGTCCAGCGGAAGTGATGGTTCCATGGGGGGAAGGAAAGACTGCCCCTTCCCTGAGAGTTAGGTGAAGTCTGAGTTACGGGCTAAACAGTCAAAGTGCCCTTGTGCGGAACCTGAGACAGAGTGTCTTGTCTTGGGCGTGTTTCCTCCACGGAGTTACAGCTTGATTGATGGTTTGTTCTGCAGGTGGGAGTGATTTCCCAGCAGCTTCTTTCTGCCACCAGAGAACAAGATTCTTCTCTTCTCTTTGGCCACTAAATGCCTCTGCGCACCACATGTTCCAGTGGGGAAAGAAGGGCGGAGCTTCATGGATGACGATGGACATTCCGCTGGCCAGGATGAGGGCAGACTGCAGGACATCAACACTGCCAGGGTAAGAGTTCCTCTCTGGTAGTTTCTCTGGCACCATCACTTGTCAAAGGAAGGGGAGAACAAACCTTACAGTGTAGTGCCCGACATGCAGGTGAGACAACAGGGAAACTATTTGGATTGTGAAGTCCCTGGGCAGCTGGGGCAGATGACTACAGAGCAAGAGAAAGTATCCACCTGGAAGGATTAGGTTGAAGTTGCGCCGAGGGATGCGGCAGGCCAGCCCAGGGAGATTCAGGGTCCACATTGCCCACCCCTGCTTTCGACATTGATAGTTCAGACTTAAGAGAGTGACACTACTATGTTTGTGACAAGATTCTGTTTGTGTCCATCAGAGTTGGTTTGACTTACAATGGGTGTTGTAGAGTGGGGGTGGGTAAGAGTCTGGCTTGGGTCGCATGGTTGGGGGGGAGCTTATCGGCAGTATCTGGCCCGGAGACACATTTTCACTGAGACACATGGTGTTGAAAACATGGTGGATCCATTCAAGTTAAAATTGAGATATCCCACATAAAGTGCAGGACTTCCGGGCTCTCCTGGAACCACGAGACACATCTACACTGGCCCTCCGTTCCCACAGAGAGCTCTGGCCCTGGGCAGCCTCTGCCTATCAAACAACCACAGGTGGTTCACCACATGGTCCCCAAACAACCCACTTCATTTGCTTAACTCACTTATTTGGCCACTGGGGGCATTTCGCTTCGCCATGCCTACTTTGATCATCCTGTTAGCTCTTTGATAAAAACATTATAGCCTTTTGTTAATTCTTTCCAGTAGAAGGGAAGATTTTTCACTAGACTATGGGCATCAGTTGGCACCAGGGGCGGGGGCTGTGGAGGTGACAATAAGTAATCGCTTCCATGGAAGCGATTCAGCTTAGAGTCTAATGACAACGATGATCAGATTTGCGGGGTCTGGGGAGAACTGTAAAGCACATTATAGTATCTTGTGGTGGGTAGTAAAATAGAAGTGGGCCTGAAGGACTATGGGAGAAGGTGAGTGGAGTTCGGAAGCTGGGTAGGGGACCATTACTTTGGTCTAACTGAATTCAGATTCGCCAGAACTCCCTCCCCTGGACACCAGAGCGTTACCACTAGCCATTCATGTGGGTTCCTCCGTGTGAAGGGCCTCAGCTGGAGACTTGACGGCGTACCTACTGCAGAAGTGAGGCTCCCATCTTGTGGCAAAGTCCACATTTTTTCCTGTTTCTGGATGAAAATCTTTCATCTGTGATTTTTTGCTTTGCGCAAATAGGATTGATTTCTGCTACGTGGCTCATTAAATCATTCAGCTGCCTGAGCAGCCCTCTGCTTGGAGATGAGCTGCGTGCATTACAGGGAGCCCTGACGTTGCCAGAGGGGGCAGTCTCGCTAACAGAGGTCCAGGGGCAGTAAGGGAAGGTAGACGTACTGTCATCTCCACCTCCTATTTTTGGAATGAGGTTTGTTATGCATCTTGTGTTTTGTTTTGGAAAGACTTTTGCATCTGTCATTTACCATCAAAGTGTGCCTGTCATCTTTTATAGATCAAGAATCGACCCTCTCAAGGTCAGGTAGCTGGGAAATAGCAACTCCAACGCAAGTTTTCGGATCCCCAGCCTTTCACTCGTTGTTTAGTTCAGCATAGATAAGGGGACCCAGTGCATTCATTTCGTTTGGTTCAACGTGTAAAAGCTGGGCTTCGGTTATGAATGTTCTGAAATAGGGTGACCTGAGGCCCAGTGTTATTGGTGCCATGTCAGCTGTGCCCGTGGTGTCAGAACATGTCAGGTGGGACAGACCTAGCAGGGCCCTCTCCTTGCTGTCTGTTTGGCCAGCAGGACCCACATTGTAGCCAGGCTGATTCCTCACTGAACTGGGCCAAGCTCTTTGTAAGGTTCCTGGAGGGATGGCTCCATGTCAGAGCCTCGGGATGTCCCAGGAACGCTGGTCCCTGGAAACAAAGACTCAAATCCAGAAGGCCCTCTGAAGTTTTGTGTGCTCTGCATTCTGGCTCTGAGCATGTGTTTCGAGACGTTGCATAAACAGCTATTTCTTTCTCAGGATTGCACTATGTTAGCTGTGGTGAAAATACTCTGATTCACGAAGACCTCAGCCAAGGACCACCAGCCTTTCCATTTCCAAGTTCACAATCCGGGTGGACTATATAATCTTGTTGACAATTTGTCTGCTCTTTCTGGCCCCATTATTTACTTCTGATGCTCTCTCTCTCTCCCTCTCTTTCTCTGTTTACGTGTGACCTGTGCCAGTGCACCAGGGACGTGCTCTAAGTCAAGGTCATCACCAGGGAAGGGGCCTGGTGGGGTGGAGTGCTCTCTCCATGAGTATGGATTGAGTTTAGATTTTCAATTCTCTTTACAGTTTCTGGGTTTTATTTGGAATATTCTCACAAAGCATAGACAGCTGTAGAATAGGCCATACTGGCCTACCCTTTTCAAAAACAAAAATAATTTTAAAATTAATAGAATGAAATGCATCTTTTTTAGAAGAAAGTTCCCAGCAGATGGTAGTATCAATGCGGAAAAATGTCCCCCTTTGTTTTCTTTGATGGAAGGACTAATGTAGATTTTGGACAGTGAGAAGAAAAAAGGAATCTAGGTTTTTATTTCCTTTTATGGAATTGACTTTAAAAAGTGGTTCTGCCCAGTTAAAAACTGGTTTGTGTTTGTCCCACTTGTGTTACTTTTCTGAGCAAAGCAAGTGCATGTCAAAGCCACTGATACGCACATGTACACACACACGTGTCAGCCTGAATAGACATGGTTTCGAGAGTATTTTTCATGTGAGTTTGAGAGCAAGCAGCAGAGAGAACGGTAAGAAGTGAATGGCTTTGAAAAGGCTTAACAGGTATCAATTGGGATGAAGTGGATCAATGTAATTTTTCTTTTAAGATCCCCACAAATATCTTGGACTTTTGACATCTTTGTCTTTCTTTTCCATCTTACAAACACCAAGAGGCACAGAGTGTGCAAATATAGTGTATAATGTTCTCGGAACAAGTGCCTTGGATTGATAGTAGCAGGGAGACGGAGGCTGTGAGCCTAATCTCTTCTTCAGGAAGAGAATCAAAACAGTAGTGGATTTTCCTGCCTTGTGTCCAAATGCCTTCTGTATCCACACATGTGCCTGATCTGAGGTCCTGTGTGTCCTTGGCATGCTAGCAACAAAAATCCCTTACCAAAGAGTATGGCATTACTCTTTGGTAATAATAAAGATGGCAATAAAATATGTAAATTTAAAGATCAGCTAGTCCCTCCTTCCTCCCACTTTTTGAAAAAAAAAAAAAAGTAATTAAATGCTCATATTTCAGGCACAGTGGAAAGAATCTGCCCCGTAAAAGCTGGATAATGTTGCCTGAACTCTGATCCTTAGGTTCCCCCAGTTGCAACATTGGGGTGTAAGACCTTCAGATGGCTGAGAGAATTATAGGACATGATTCACTCATTCAGTGATAGCTGCCAGTGTCCAGGAGCTGCATGGATTGCTGGGAATGAAAGGATGAACAGTCGTGTATGTTAAAACACTTGCCTTAGTGCATGGCCCAAAAGGGTGCTTAGCAAATTCTCCTGAAACCACTTTTGTTGGGGAATTTTAACATGTACGAACATAGAGACACTAATACATTAAACTGTTCTGGACCCAACACTCAGCTGCAACGGTTACGAGTTCATCTGCTCAGTGCCCCCATTCCCTGTTGCTCTCCACAGATTACTTGGACATAAACATCAAACCCAGCATAATTTTATCCATAGTATTTTAGCATATACTTCTAAAAAACAACAATTTTTTTGAAGAGCATAATTGTGATGTTATTAGCACATTGAAAAAGTAACAGTAATTCTTTTATGTTATCCTGTGTTTAGTTGGTGTGGAACTGTCACTGAGTTTCAAATTTATTTTAAGCATTTGACCAGTTGGAGTCGGGATCCACATAAGCCCACACACTGAACCTACTTGATATGTCTCTTATTTGATCCACACCCCTTGTCTCGTATGGTTTCCCAGAGTCTGGATTTTGCTGATTGCATCCTCTAGTGTCATTGAACAGGTTTTTGTGAAATCCCTATTTGATTTCGATGGGAAGATCAAGAGGCTGGATCAAGTTCAGGCATTCCTTTTGGGGGGGGGGGGGCAGGTTGGAATACTGCAGAACTGTGTGTATATTTCCATCAGCAGGTACATTATGTCTTGTGGCCTCTTTTTTGCTGTATCAGGCTTGATCAGTGGGTTCAGGTACTCTGTTACTCTGCTCTATCTGTAATGAAATTCCCCATTAGCTTTTTACCCTTGTTTTGGAGGGCGTGGGGAACAAATAATAAAAGGAATGTTTGCATCCCCGAGGCACTGTGGGCCTGTAAAGGAACCTCTCTGCGGTGTGTAAAGGTGGGAGTTCCTTCTTCCATGCCCTCGTCACCTGCTGTGGGACAGACACAGCCAAGGAAACCAACCCTGTGGTTTGGCCGCTGTGACTTGGAGAAGCTCAGCTTGTCCACTGAGCAAAAGCTTTTGATCTGATCCAGAGATGCCTTCCCTTTCTCTGTTAGGAAATCCCCATAAAAAAGAAGCCTTTGGTTTTAGGCATGTGCTGTTTCTGTGATTAGACTTTGTGGAATGAAGGGACCTCCTAATGGGCTATGTACGGGCATGGAGTGAATGACAAGCAAGGAGAGGCTGGAGGACTGATCTTATGGGTGATAACCATGTTCTTTAGAGAAGTGACTGCAGGACCACTGGGAAATGGATCATGTGCCCAAGGACTGCGAGACCCGCTCAGGGAGACAGTGTGGTGCAGGCGGACACTGGCCCTCTGTCATGGTCGCTTTTTGGGACAGCCGAGGAGATGAAAAGTAATCCACCAGGAGATAGCTTCCATTAAAGTCTTAATGCTAGCTTAGCTGAAACCAGCTCCTTGGCACATTTCACTCGCGTGCTTGCCACGAGCAGAAGCTTGCTTTCAGGGAGTGGAAGTTCCATGAATATTTGACTGAGCCGTGAGCTCTGATTTAGAGTCTTCAAAGACATCTAAGTAAAAATAGAAAGCCGAGGCAGAAAGAAGCCATGTCTCTTCGACGAGGTCAGCAAATCTGTTAAATGGTGCATCAGGCCACGCTATGGTCTCTGGTTTCATGGGACCACATTCAGCGTTGGCCTCCGGGGAGAAAATGCCCACGCCTCCTCTGTGACCCTACGCTTCCTGCTGCGGTGGGTGGCAGAAGGCTGGGGCCTCTGGTGTGTCCTTTTCCGAGGGGGAGTTACTTGTATCTGTGACAGCCTTGGTTTTCTGGAAACATAAGGGGCAAGAAATTCCTTTTCACACTGTTTCCTACGCTGGTAGAGGCATCAACTGCCCACTCAAGTAGAAAACACACCCTCTTTTAGCTTTCCAGCTGCCTTGTTCCCTCTTGCCAGTCAATCACCAAGTACTGTCAATTCTATAAAATTTGTAAATGTTCCTTTAATTTGTCACTTCCTCTTTCTACACACCATTGCTGTCTGAGTTTGAGTCCTTCACCTCCTCCTACCTGTGCTATTGCCTCCTGCCCTTGGCCCCAGCCCCTGCCCCCAGCAGTCTTCCACCCTGCTGACCCTGGGGTCTTTCTAAGTCACAGTCACAAACACAACCATGTCCACCCACTGGTTAAGGTTGTTCAGTGGTCTTGCCTACCGACTCTTCAGATGGTTGTACAGCAGGTCCGTGAATAATATTTCGTTCAATGTTATTTTGTTACAGCTTTGATGAGATGCCAGAGGGATGTAACTCTTGTTTATATCAATTTAGCATATGGTAACATTGGCTTTGTCGTGTGTTAACGTTATAGAACCTATAGACATTAATAGAACCTATAGACAGAGGGCTAATCTATTCATGTCGTTGGTTTTGCACGCACTTTGGTGCCTGGGGTTGGGAATTCCCTTTTCCCTTGTTGGTCAGCTCACCTGACAGTCTCCTACCTTTGGTTTCTCTGCACCTTCTGTTGTGAGGAGGCATCACTGTATTGAATGGTGGTCAAACTCTATTACTTTCTCTCTGAGAAGTGGGTCTGGTACAATCCATCTTGGTTACTGTCAGGACTGAAAAGAGGCTCCATGTGCTGGGCCAGCACAGACTTGGGTGGCACCGATCGGGAGGGTGTGGGAGACTGTCTGTGAGAGGAGGGAGGAGGCGTTTGTGTCGGGAAACTGATAGTGCAATTAACTTAAAAAGGTTTCCCCAGTTTCTTCCGCTGTGGGTGTACCTGAAACACCATCCCCTGCCGTGTAAAGATATCTTTAAGATATAGGGTGTTAAGGACAGGGAGTTAATTGTATCCCCTTGATTGTCCACATTCAAACACAGGGAACAGGGCTTTCTCTTACAGGAGTGAAACATAGGAACGTAAGGGGAAACGTACATCTTTTGGAAGAGCTGAGGTGAGCCCCCAGGGGTGTGTGGGTTGGGGGTGGAGTGCAGAGCAGAGGGGAGAGATCTGTGTTTGAGGGTGCATGACCCAGCCCTGGGGACCAGGAGAGATTAGCTACGAGGCAGGCAGCCCTAACCTGTGACATCTGCGCCGAGCATATCCGAACACCCGCTCTTCTTGGTTCAGACTACAGATGTCTGCATTGTGTAAGTGATCAAAAATGCCTTGCTTTTTATTGGAGGGGTGGGGTGGGAAGTGAATTTCGTATGCTTAATAGATAAAGAAATAAGAATTGCTATTCATAAAAATTATATGGCCATGTCTTCCTTTTCCTAAAATATGGATTGTGAGCCCCAGTCTTTGAAAAAAAAAATGTTTTGTGTTCATGTTTTTTTAGTCAACATGTGTAGGTGCAGTATCTCTTTTTATTTCACTTCCTGCTTCGACTTTTAATGTCGCCCATCACCCTGGAAAGGGCAGATGAAACACAAGCCTGGCCAGGCGCTGCGGGTCAGTGCTAACGCCGTCTTCTGCTCCTTCCAGGTGCAGCGTGAACCTCCTCGTCTTCCTTCCCAGCCAGCTCTCTGCCTCCGGTGCCCACCATGGTGTTTGGTGAGTTTTTCCATAGCCCTGGACAAGACGAGGAACTCGTCAACTTGAACGTGGGGGGCTTTAAGCAGTCTGTCGACCAAAGCACCCTCCTGCGGTTTCCACATACCAGACTCGGGAAGCTGCTCACCTGCCACTCGGAAGAGGCCATCCTGGAGCTGTGCGATGACTACAGTGTGGCCGACAAAGAGTACTACTTTGATCGGAACCCCTCCCTGTTCAGATATGTTTTGAATTTTTACTACACGGGGAAGCTGCATGTCATGGAGGAGCTGTGCGTGTTCTCCTTCTGCCAGGAGATCGAGTACTGGGGGATCAACGAGCTCTTCCTCGACTCCTGCTGCAGCAATCGCTACCAGGAACGCAAGGAGGAGAGCCACGGGAAGGACTGGGACCAGAAAAGCAACGACGTGAGTACCGACTCCTCCTTCGAAGAGTCTTCTCTGTTCGAGAAGGAGCTGGAGAAGTTTGACAAGCTGCGGTTCGGTCAGCTCCGGAAGAAGATCTGGATTCGAATGGAAAACCCAGCCTACTGCCTCTCTGCCAAGCTCATCGCCATCTCTTCCTTGAGCGTGGTGCTGGCCTCCATTGTGGCCATGTGTGTGCACAGCATGTCGGAGTTCCAGAACAAGGACGGGGGGGTGGATGACCCTGTGCTGGAGGGTGTGGAGATCGTGTGCATTGCTTGGTTCACTGGTGAGCTGGCCATCCGGCTGGTGGCCGCTCCCTGTCAGAAGAAATTCTGGAAAAACCCTCTGAACATAATCGACTTTGTCTCCATTATTCCCTTCTATGCCACATTGGCTGTAGACACCAAGGAGGACGAGAGTGAGGACATTGAGAACATGGGCAAGGTGGTCCAGATCCTGCGGCTGATGAGGATTTTCCGGATTCTCAAGCTTGCCCGGCACTCAGTTGGACTTCGGTCCCTAGGTGCCACACTGAGGCACAGCTACCATGAAGTTGGGCTGCTGCTTCTCTTCCTGTCTGTGGGAATTTCCATCTTTTCTGTGCTCATCTACTCGGTGGAGAAAGATGAACACACGTCCAGCCTCACCAGCATCCCCATCTGCTGGTGGTGGGCCACCATCAGTATGACAACTGTGGGCTATGGAGACACCCACCCAGTCACCTTGGCTGGGAAGCTTATTGCCAGCACGTGCATCATCTGTGGCATCTTGGTGGTGGCCCTTCCCATCACCATCATCTTCAACAAGTTCTCCAAGTACTACCAGAAGCAGAAGGACATCGATGGGGACCAGTGCAGTGAGGAGCCCCCAGAGAAGTGTCACGAACTACCTTACTTTAACATTAGGGATATCTATGCGCAGCGGATGCACGCCTTCATCACCAGCCTGTCTTCTGTGGGAATTGTGATGGGCGAGCCTGATTCCACAGACGCCTCAAGCATCGAAGACAACGAGGACATTTATGACACGGCCTCCTTGGAGAACCGCACAGCCAAGTGAGCAGGGGTGTTCATGCCTGCATCTTGTGTCCCTCCCCGATGATAGGTTGACACAGCTTTATAAACCTCCAGGGGTTGGTTAAAATCATTTAATTCTCAGGGTGTACCTTTCAGCCATAGTTGGACATTCATTGCTCTGAAATGATAGAATCCTCTTTATTTTTCTCAGTGAAGTGAATTAAATGCCTTGTTCTGAAATTTATTTTTACAAGAAGGAGTTGTGATATGATTTTGGAAAAAAAAAAAGGGAAATGGTATTGGGTGGGATGTACCGCTGTGGTTTCTGTATCATTCCGTGTTTGTCATTTACTCACACTGAGCTGTCAATTGCTGACAAGTAGAATCAAAGGCCCAGCAGACCGAAGGCTACATGCATGTAAGATCCACAACATGAGACAGTGCATGTAAATCCATGTTCATGTTCTAGACATGGAAATTAGGAGCCTAATAAACTGCCTAATTCAGTACGGAGAATGTCTTCGTTGTTTGATTTTTTTTGTTGAGTGAGTACATTTCAATATGTTCAAAACTGGCTTGAAAAAAAAATGCTCTTTTTGGAGCATCCAGAGTCTTTTCTGTATGTTTTTGAGTTTTGGATACACAACGGGCTAGTTCTTTGGTTCAGGGGGCTTGGTGGTTGTTAGAAGATAGTGTGAAACCCTATCTGTGAAACCCACTGTCCAGTGTAAACTGATTAAACACATACATGTTGAGGACGTAGTCAAATTGACATCTATGAATGAAGCATGGGCCCCTACAGATATGATTCCAGTATGTATTTTGCATTTTATAATTTCTACTGCTAAGATAAAATTTGATCACCTGAAAATTATGCAGAGCAGAGTAAACCTACATGCTCCCAGGCAGGGATACACATTGCCTTAATGGAAGAAAGGAGAAATGTACAAACACACAAATGTGATTCATTATGGCCAGAGCAGCTGAATTTAAGTCATTGAAGAAACCTACTCCAGCACCTATAAGAGGAGTCCACATTTTAAAAATTGTCTTAGAGACAGGAATGTCTGCATCTTATGTTGCAACCCCTCATGACTAAAGAAGACAAACGTACTAATTTCCAGAGCAGTGACAGCAATTCCATCCCATGCGGAGAGAATTGAGCCAAAGCCTTCATTTTGGAGACGTATGGTGACTCTAACTCCTGCTGTCAGGCAGGGTTTTTTCCCTGAGAGCATTTGAATGGAAGAGCCACGTGGATTTTTATCCACCTTTCTATATTCACAGGTGCATTTCACTGAAAGGCCATTGTCTGTAGGTTATCTGATGAAGGTAACTCTGACTCATCACTCTTCTTAATGTTTCCGCGACTTCTGAGATGGATATAACTGCACAGGGTTTATGGTCACTTTTAAATCTGGAGGCTTATTACATGCATGGATGGCATCCTTTTGCCCATTAAAAAAAAAAAAAAAACCTTCCTTTCCCCCCCAAATGCCTTTAATGGTAGCAGAAATCCAGTTTGGAAGCATTACGGTAGAATGCGGGGTCTGTTTAAGACGAGGAAACAGGAAAAGGGGCTTGCTGACATTCAGGCAGTGAGTAAAGGGGTTGTTGGGCTGGGAACTTGGCGCCAGATTCCAGAGCCACGCCTCCCACTCTGCTATGTTTAAGCGTGAACATGAGGACAGGGATCATCCGAAGAGACAAAGAGCAACAAACTCTGTCAGACTTTGATTTTCTAGGATGTGAGTGGAAAGGGGAAATGCTGGCTTATGTACCTTTCCTCTCCTGACGCACAAGGCGGATTCCTTTGTTTACAGACCAGGGCTTTCTAGGATGCCCTTGAAGCTGGAGCAGCCTCTGAGGCCCTTCCTTGCCCCAGAGTGCAGATGCAGTGGGAGAGCTGTGGTTCTGTAAGAGCTCAGCAATCTCTCAGCCGGTGGGTTCTGAAGGTGAGCTGCCAAGCCCAGGACCCTGTACTGTGAGCTCTTGTGATCAGAGTCGTGTTTCTGCCCGTAGCACGTATTAATTCCTGGGGGCGGCGTGGGAGAGCACTCGGGAGTGTGTGGAGCAGTGGCTTCCTTTGGGACTTGGCCAACTGGAAGTGTGTCCCCAGAACCTTCTGACCTCAGTCCCTCGCATGATCTTCCGTCAGAATCTCTGCCACGCCATTAGGCTTCTAGAGACGGAGAGCTGCAGTGTCTTCTTGTGTTATGCCTGTCTTAGCTTTCCTGAAATGCATGCAGCTCACCCACTTTCCTCCCCACTTGATGAGATTGTGGGCTCCTGCCTACAAGGATTCGTTTCCCAGGGCTGTCGTGACAAGTTACCATGAATGGGCTGGCTTAAAACAACAGAAACGAATCTCCTCACACTTCTGGAGAACAGAAGTTGTTAACTGAGTCTCAGGCTAAAAATAAGATGGTGCCGGCCAGCGGGGTGGGGGAGGGGAAATCCACGGGGTGGCTGTTTCAGCTTCGGACAGCTGCCTGCATTGCTTAGCTTGCAGATACATCATTCCAATGTGCCTTCTCTTCTGCTCGCACTTCTCTCTTCCTCATTCTTATAAAAATATGTGATTACATTTAGGAGCCACTTAGATAATCCAGGGTGATATTCTCATATCAGGATCCCCAATTTAATTACCTCTTCAAAGTCCCTTTTGCCACATAAGATAACATTTACAGGTTCTAGGGATTAGGAACTTGATATCTTCAGGGGCTGATATTCAGCCGACTACTCCAAAGTTACACAGCGATGAAGAAACCTTCATTTTAATGGTGTGCTCATATAAATGCATCTTACTGTGAGATTATACTACATTAATAAAGTCAAACACAATTTGAGTGTCAAGACATTTACAGGTGTCAGCAGAAAGGTAACCGATGAAATATTGTGTGAAAAAAGTCACCAGTGCTAACTTAAAATTAAGACATGAGTCTAGAATGGAAAAATCGTGTTTAATGTTGAAGCAACTTTTAAGTGGATTATAAACTTTTTTTTGGAAAACAAAATGCCCCTGAGATGCAATAGATTTGAAGATGGATGAAAGCAACGAACCTAGAATCAGAAAACCTTTTGTTTGCATTCCAGATCTGTTGCTTCTCTCTGAATAAACTTGGGGAAGCTACTTCACCTCCCTACGCCCCAGTGTCTTGATGTTTGAAAAAGAGGAAACAGCAAGGTCATGGTTATGAGGTTGTAAAAATGCTTCGAGTACGTTCTGCCAACACTTGATAGAAAGAGGCTATAATGAGGCCCTCTTCTCTTGATCAGGAAGGCAAATAGGAGGAGTAACTCTATATGTGTGTCTAAAATGAACTTTATTGCATGATTTAGAAAGAGAATCAATGAACAGAACATTAGGTTCCCGCAGCATTGTGTAGCTTTATTTGAGTTCAGCCTTCCATCCAAATGAATCCTGCTAGCCTCCAACATGAGTATACATTTCATGGAAAAGTTCCATGGTGCTGAAGGCCGGATGTATGAAGCGCACACCGAGCTCTTTCTCCAGTAGCAATTATCTGATGAAATTGCGCCGAGTCTGCAGCAGGCGGACCGGATTTATTCCCACTGGAGTAGGGAGCACGTGCCACGGTATTTATAAACTGCAAAGGATGTTTGTCAGCGTGCACAGTACATGCATTCATCCCCGAGTGCCGGCAAGAAATAGCCTCATTGTTTCTGAAGAGCTAATGATGGATTCAAAAATTCTGTTAGCAAATCTGTGGCTGCAAGGGATCCTCTCCCTGGATGATGATGACTTCAGCCCGAGCAGTTCTCATTGTGGACTGCATAGAGGAGTTGTAAGCCCTTGGGTCAGACTCTGGGCCAATCCTTCCCTGGGCCAACTCCAGCAGGTTCCAGAAGCAAGGGAAGGGTCCTGGGGTACAGCCCCTGGTGTCACAGAGAAGATGACTCATGGAAAGTCACACACTCCCTGCTCTCATCATCTCTCCCACTGCCTAGCAAGGGAAAACTTTCAGAGCCATCTCAAACACACCTTACCCCACCTGCTGGGGGTCTGTATAGGCCCTTCCTGGCTCTCAGGAAGATTGGTTGGCTTTGTTGGGGATGGGGGTGACAGAGGGTCATGTTCGCTATGCCCTTTGCCTCTGGGCCAGCCTGACAGCCCAGCCAGCCCTCGGAAGTAAAGCTGGAAGCCTGAAGCAACAGCCCCTCCTCACCGGTCCCTTCCAGCTTCTGGTGGATCTGGGTGTGATCTGGCTCTTGACTCTCAGCTTTCACTTTTGTTCACCATCTGCCCTTGGGTCTTGGCAACTGATTTCTCTGGTCCTCACTCGTTTGCCCTCATCACTTCAGTCTATGTGTCTCCTCATTTTGGACCATTTTCAATGGGAGCCTACCGCAGCCAGGTGGTGTTCAGCCCAATGTGCGGACAGCCCTTCAGGGGGGACCTGGATATTTCAGGCTGCTGGAGTCCATGGCTTCAGCTAGCTGATGTAGGCCTGATCAGACATCACTCAAGATTTCGTAGCAAGAGTTATTAAGTAACACTGGGAGCCTGGAGTCGAACCTAAGCTGTTGTGTGATTTATCATCGGATTTTAGGATGACCACTTTCCCTTGCCTATTTCTGACACTTCCGGGAAATTGCCCCCCTTTCTCCCCATCCAACCCCAGGAGCTCTTGGTGGTTGTCTCTAAGGGCCTTTGTAGAGTTTGATGGTTGTTTGTGGCTGCTTCCCAAGGGATAGGAAAGGACCCTAGGGCTTTATTCTGAGTGATTGCCCATGAAGACTCAACTTATTTATTATGATTTTGCTGATGTCCAATTTTACTTGTTTGATACAAACTTACTAAAGCCTCTGCTTTAATGAACATCTATATTGTATGTAGACATATCGTCTGATGTACTGGTAAAAGGACACAGCTCCTGCTCATGGGAAGCCCCTGGTGGAAGGGACATCAGGGGCTACGGGGCCGAAGAGCACAGGCCTAGGAGTGCGCAGCGTGGTTCAGGGTCCAGTTTCACTACTTACTTCTCTGCGATCAGAGTCAGGTCCCTTAACTCTCTGAAACCTCTGTTTTTTTCAACTATTAAAAAGGGGCTAATATAGCCCATTTCACAAGGTTGAGATAATGTACATTTATGGACACATAATAGGTGCTCAATAAACATCACCTTCCTTCTCTTTTTGTTCACCAATATTGTACTCTTGGGTAAGCTTTCATTACATAAGGCTTGACATCTCTTTGATGAATCTGCATAGTGTGGGCAGTAAACCAGATGATTCAGACTTACCATCTCCTTGGTGTCCTTTGCCCGATAAACGCACATGGGTTCAGCTGCATGATTTGGGCTGCCAGTGCTGCTCTCAGGTCAAGAGCAGCCTCCTCTGCGCCTGACTGATTGCAGGCACAGAACTTTTCTTCTTCCCCTGATGATCATATGCATCGTGAGGCAAGAGACTCCTGTCTGTAACTTGGGAGCTTCCTTGAGCAGCTGCAGACTTGCTGACACTTGTAAATCCAATATTGCCTCGTCAAACAATGAGGGATTCTAAAAACAACGTGGGCCCAAAATAACTGCCTCATGAGCATGGTATTTGAGTGCGGACAATCATCATCACAGTCCGTAAAAGTTCTGGCAATGGTTTCTATCCCTTCGTGAGTGCTGGACTTCTCTACAGTGGGGCCAGAATCCTTCATTCCTGATGGTTAATCATTTCAGTCCATCTCAGGAATTCATCTGCAACTAGCAGATCTAATAAACCTGGACTTTTAGGTGTAGTTTTGACGCCATGGAAATGTGCTGCTGTATTTGGAGTGGCGGTAGTACAACCCTAGCTTTACACGTGTGCTTGGCATTGGTTTTCATGCTTTATGTAAATGCACTCACTTAATCCTTAGAACAACCCATGGAGTGAGCAACGGCTACTGTTCTCACCGTACCATCAACAAGACTAAAGAGCAGAGGGGTTGTAACACTTTCCCAAACCCACAGCTAATAACTAGGGAGTGCCTGGTTTGACCTCAGAATTCACGCTTTCAGCTACTATAAATATACTGATAAATACACTGGTTTAATGGTTATTTAGACATTTAATTTAAAAGATTTCGATTATCTCAAGAGGTTGAGTTTTTAACACTTACTGATGGTATGACTTCCAAATTTGAATGCTGGGAATTAGTTGTTCTTTATTTCTTGCCACTGCCATTATTGTTGAGTTCCTGCTATGTGACAGGGACTTTCTTGGGTATTGGGGAGAAGACTGGGGGACTGATAGACGTGATCCTGTCAAGAGCTGTGAAGGGTCTGGACTTTCACTCTACTTGTGTGGTGACGAGCTAGTTTGCCATAGGTTCATGGATAGTGGCAGAAGACATGCAAGTCCTGGGTCAGAGACACAGGGAAGTGCATTACTCATGGCGATGGCAGTGTCCACAGTATCAGCGTGCACACTTGTTTCCTGAGCTTGTTTCCAGAGAGTGAGGCAAAGTGCCCTTGAAGAGGGTGTCTGAGCGGAGAGAACCGAAGTCCTTCACAATGGGAGGTAAGCCTGTCTGTGCTTTGCCCTAGACGGGGGCATTGCTTTAACCACACTGGATTGTAGGCAAACCTGCCCTTTGTTCTGGAGGACACTATCTGGAGACACTCTGCCTCCTGAAGCTGTATAAACATCCTTGAGAAAGTAGATCAGAATTACGATTCAGACCTGGGTTTCAATCGTGGCTCAGTTGTTGATTATTTACCTGCCTTAGACAATATCTTTGAACCTTCTGGTTGTTGTTCATTAACTTTTTAATTTCCTTTTCTACAGGATATGAATACTTATTAGCTGCAGATTTAGAGATCAGAATTTTGGTCAATATCATAGGGAAGAACGGTAAGACCTTTGCTTCTCTGCATCCTTGATGGAGAGCTGAGAAAAATGAGCTGGATTTTCTTTGTGTTGAGGAAAATTGGTGATATAGCTACAACTTGCCCAGATTCTTTAAATTGCTTTTTATTCCTTCTGTGTTTACCATCAACACTGGATATCCCTTCTCCAGGAAGTTTTCTTTGATCACCCCAGCTCACGCTGACTTGTCTCTCCCTGGCCATGTCATCACTGCTCTCAGTCCATCAATTGTGTCCGCATCCAAGGGTGAAGTTCTCACTCTGTAACACGGCTCACATAGCCTCTTGGCCCGGGTCAGGTCAGCCACTCCTGCCTCCTCTCGCCTCCCTGCCCCTTACAGCCTACTAACTAGCCATACCAAATGGTGTTGTTTGTACACACACACACACACACACACACACACACACACACACACACCCCTGATTTTTCATGCCTTTGCTTAGACTGCTCTCTCTCTCTCTCTCTGGAAAGGTCATTTCTATTCAATATTTATGAGTCTGCTCAAGAATGATCTCTCCCTCCCTTAACAAAAAACAACTAAACTTAATTATCTGAAATTAATGTCTCTTTCCCATCCATCCATCCGTCCATCCATCCATCCATGTATCATCTATTATTTATCTATATTTTGTTGTATTTACTTCCATTGTAACAGTGTATATAACTGTCTCTCTTTCCATTAGACTGTGGGATTTTAAAGAGTGACTAATAGTTCCTCAGTGGATATTTTTCCAATGAGTAAATACAAACAGTTGAATGATTCTGTGAACAAATGAATGAATGCTTTGGAAGCAACAAACATACCTCTGAAGTCCGCACCTTCACAGTGAGTACACAATAAATCATGATCATGTAGTTTTTACAGCAAGTGGGTTTAAGTAGGAAGGTGAAGGGCAGGCTGGTTCTGGGCATAGCCTGTCTTCTCCAGCTCTTCCTTACCGTCTCACCACCCCTTACTCCTCCCATCCTGATCACTTATGCCTTTCCCGTGGGGGCCTAGTCAAAGCTAAACACCAGGATTAGAAGGAGTTTGGGGGAATGAATCCTCATTGAGTCTAACCTTCCATTTATCCAAGGGTATTTTGGTTTCCAGAGAGGCCTCACAAAGAACCACTAGACCTCCTGCCCTGAAAGAATCCTGAAATCTGCAATTCCAGGCAGTGGGCCGGGGAAGACATAGTGTCTTCGCATTGCAGCTCCATCTGCCTTCTGGTCCAATCACAGGAGTGGAAGTAGCACTCTGCTCTCTGTTATTTCCATCCAGCCTTTTTGGGCCCCAAAGGAGGAAAATAATCCAGTGCAAGCCTGGAGCCAATTTTGAGAAAACAAGCCTTACCAGGGAAGGCTATCGACAAGTTCATTTTCCCATGGCTTCTCTGTGGCACTCCGGGGCCCAGCTTCCATGAACCTGGAGACAGGGAGAACAGGAAGTGTGACCAGCACCACCTCCTGGGGCATGCGGTGTGCATGAAGGGCCCACAGGCCCTCATCACTTGTGTCTGTGGATCCTCGAGAGACGTGCAGTTCAGTGAATTGGTGGGTGTGAGTTGGGAATAACCCTGGATTGGGATGGACTACAGAGCAGGGGAAAGCCATTTTCCCCATGTCTGAGTTCTAGGAGAGAGACTTAGACCTTGGGAACTTCCCTGGAGAAGTCAGGGTAATAGTTTGTGTATTTCTTCCCTTTACACTCTTTGTGTTTTGCGGGGTGTCTGCATGTGTCCACATGCACATTTCTGGGTGTGTGTAATGTTACGGGAAAGAACCAGAATGGGGTGTTCTGTCACCCTGACTTCACATCTGGTGCTAGCTGAGCAGCCTTGCAACTACTTCCATCTTTAGCTTTCCCTTTAGTAAAGTGGGGATGAGGGAATCCACCCAACTCAGTTTTCACAAGGGTTACATGAGATGAAATACGAAGAGCACTTGACACAGAACTTAGCAAATAGCAGGTGCTCAGTAAGTAGTACCTGTTCTTACTGTGGAAACAGGCTGCGTTTATTGACTTGTTTGTTTATTACTGACACTTCACCTCATGCGCACCCCCAAACTGGGGTGGCGTGTAGGGGGTTCAAAGGGGTTATGTCACCAAACATGTTCCAAGCCCAGCTATCAGCTTTGATCTTTCTATGAAAGAGAGATAAGAGAAACAGGAAGAAAAGAATAGCTAGATGAGGCAAGGGTGGCAAATGTAAAGTAAATTGGAAAATGTGCATAGCTATACCATGTATAGATGTGTATATATGTATATACACACAAACATATATACACATATACATATATATTTGTGTGTGTATATATACACAAATATATACAAATATATATTTGTATTCTATATTTGTGTGTATATATGTATACACATTTATTAAAATATATAAATATATAATATATTTTAATAAACACATAAATATATAATATATTTTAATAAACATATAAATATATATATTTATATATAAAGCTGGTTATAAAGCTGGTATATATATACATATAAAGCTGGTAGCTGGGCTTGAAACATGTTCAGTGAAATAATCCCTTTGAACCCCCTATAAGCCACCCCAGTTTGGGGGTGTGCATGAGGTGAAGTGTCAGTAATAAAGAGGTCAATAAATGTAGCCTGTTTCAATAGAAATTTATATATTTATATATACTTATATATAAATATATTTAAATATATATTTAAATGTATTACATATCTAAATATATCTAAATATATAAATATAAACATATATATATTTATACTCTAGCTTGGAGCAGCATTATAAAGTAGTTTACAAAGATAAGCCTATCCAACTTGACAAAATTAAAATAATGGCAACATATATATTCCTGCTCTAACTTCCTCCCCAAAGGATTTGACTTATACATTTAAAACAAAGAATTAATTAAAAAGAACAAAAGTGAGTTAGCGGAAGAGAAGCTGAATAGAGTCGAGTGCTCAGCATGGTCTCTGCGCAGCAGCAGCGCCTGGAACCTGTCCTACCCCGTGTGCATGAACACCAACCCTGGCGAATGTGGGGCCTCGAGCCTGGCTTTCGCCAGTCTTCTGTCTTCCCCTGCTTTGCTTCTAATCAGCTTGTCTTGTATCTCTGCTGACTCTGCACCATGGGTCCTCTTTGCAGCTTTGCTCCTGCCCTTGGCTTGTGCACCAAACCCTATCCTCCCGGCTCAACCTTAGCAAAGCATCTCTCAGGACTCTGGCTCGGGAACCATCCAGTACTCTGTTCCTGGCTGCCCCATCTTAGGCTTGCGGAACCCAAACCCCATATGAACAAGTGCTGTCTGGAGAAATGGACATACTATACCAACTGTTGGCCCCAAATCCATTTTGATTGACTACCTTATCTGGTTGTTTAATTTGCTTAAGTGTCGGCTTCGTCCACTTGGCTGCCTTTG
This sequence comes from Anoura caudifer, assembly GCA_004027475.1. Classification (NCBI taxonomy): domain Eukaryota; kingdom Metazoa; phylum Chordata; class Mammalia; order Chiroptera; family Phyllostomidae; genus Anoura; species Anoura caudifer. Next base: position 926,910 of record PVKU01000032.1, read on the forward strand.
GTGTAAAGTCTGAATCTGGGGCCTTTCCCTTCTCCAGACTGTGTTTCAGGTCTTGGATTTATTTATGAACTGTGAGTGATTTCCGTAAGTCACTGGCTGGGTTGTCAATTTGCTGATGGGATGCTGTGCAAACATACCCAGGGAAATCATTCTCAGATTTCTGCTAAATAAAATATTAAGACACAGGAGGCCTTGCTTCTTGGCTACAAAATAACAGTGACATCAATAACACAAGGCAACAATCACAATAATATTGGGTTGGCCAAAAAGTTCATTTGTTTTTCTCCATAAGATGGCTCTAGTAGTGCTTAGTTGTCTGTAACTTCATTTGAAACAATTCTTTAGATTGTATTGTGACAGCTGTCATATCAGCGTGCGTTAAAAAAAAACATCGCGAATGTGAATTTTTGCGTAGCCATTTTAATATTGAAGATGGAAGAAAATATGCAACATTTTCAGAATATTATGCTTTACAAGAAAGGTAAAAACACAACTGAAACACACACAAAAAAGAAAAGATTTGTGCAGTGTATGGAGAAGGTGCTGAGACAGATCGAATGTGTCAAAAGTGGTTTGCTAAGTTTCATGCTCCACATTTCTCACTGGACGATGCTCCATGGTCAGGTAGATCAGTTGAAGTTGATAGCAATCAAATTGAGACATTAATTGAGAACAATCAACATTAAACACACTGGAGATAGCCAACATACTCAGAATATCTAAATCAATAAAGTTATTGGTGAAAATGAAAAACGTGTCTGTTATTTTATGGAAAAAACTAAATGGACTTTTTGGCCAACGCAGTATCACCTTTGAGTTTTGAGCACAGTGTGCCGGGTGCTGGCTAGCCTAGCTATGCTAAATCTCCCCACATCCCATTAACAAATGGTAATTTTTATCACCATTCTACAGACAACAAACTCAGGTAGTGGGAGGTTAGGAGAATTTTCCCAAAATCAAATAAGTGTTAAACTTTCAACAGGATTCAAAACTGGTTTTCTGACTCTGAAGGCCAACTTTCCCCATGCCACTGTGCCCCTGGTTCATTCAGCAGCATCCATGGCAGCCCAGGGACAGCGACAGGGAAAAATCAGTTAGTCTCATTTCGGGGGTCCTGTGTGACAAATGCGTCAGCCTCTTTACACTGTCTGTGTCCAGATAACTACGGAGGTAAGTGCTCATTTAAAGTGAAAGCTTTTGCTGCAATGCTAGTCGTAATTTATAGCGATCCATTTTTATCTGCACCCATTCTACCTTCTTTCCAATCTAGGAAAGTCAGGCTTTCTCAAAGTCAGCCTCTACTTCTGTCTGTTCATTTGTTTATTTGTCATTCATTCATTCATTCATTCATTCAGTATTTATTGCTCATCTACTGGGCGGCAGACACTGCGCCAGGCATTGGGGAATAACAGTCCCGCTTCCCTTGAATGCCAGTCTTTCCTGCTTCCTTGGGGACTTATCTCCATATGTCACCCCCTTTCCCGTCATTAATCCTCCTTCTTTGTCTTGCTGGTTCATTCCAATTCAGCCCATAACAATGCCCAAATCTTCTCCATCCTCTTTTACCCCCTTCTTTTTATCACCTTAGTTCTCTTCTTGTGAGCCAGGTTTCTACATGATTGCCTATGATTTCAGAACCTTCCCTTCCTTTCCGTAGGTTTACTTCCAATCCCTGCCCTTACCCAAGTCACTCCACTGGACACTTCTGAGCTCACACCGGTTTGGACCTCTCAGCCACAATGGACAGCCTTGTTCCCTCCTCATTTCCAGAAACTATCCTTGGTGTCTTTGACCCTAGTCCCTGGACTTTTGTAAACTTCTGAATGTTCCTTCTCTGTCTTGTCTTCTGCAGGAGTCATTCACTCTGCCTGGTACTTTGAGGTGGGTTCCATCCAAGCTTCCCTTTGGCCCATTGCTCTTCTTTCTCTGCACCTCCTTCCTGTGTGACGCCATCTACTCAGGAGGTGAGACAGGCATTTGTCTTTCATTGCTTGGTCGTTCCCTGAGCTGTGGGTAGATGAGGAGCTCTCTTGTGGAGCACCACCACAGGGATCACCCATGGCAGGTCCCAAACTGAATTTGTCATCTTCCTAGGATGACGGTCCATCTGCCCTGTCTGCTTCAGAGCATGGCACACCCTCCCCCAGTCACCGCAGCCAGAGGCCTGGAAGTCATCTCCCAGCGCTGCCAAGTCAGGTCTTCTCTTCCCTCCCTCCCT